>OY735256.1:8020185-8068960 GCA_963457715.1 Argyresthia albistria | reverse complement strand
CATATCAATTGTCCTTTATTTTTGTGACGGGATGTAATAAACTTTAATACGCTGTATAGTTAGATACAAATTTGGCACTGAAGTCTGCATCGTCAGGTGTGTTTTCTATAGATGCATTTATGAGAATACAAATAAATACCATTGCAGCTGTTCTACCAAAATGAAGGTTAATGTTACAAACAATTTGTATTGTCACTAAAGTGATACGATACTATTGCAACGGCGAGTCATCGGTCTACAGGTAATAGTGTGTGAGTAAATCTATATTGATGTACCAGATCTTGAATCCTCACTGCTACCAATATTTTGATACTCAGATTTCAGCCAATCACCGTCCTACCTCCAAGTCATCATCGCCACTATCGACAAAGATAGCGACTTACACCGTAATATTGAACTGTTGATTACCCAGCCGAGACATATGGTTTGGTGAACTTCGGTTATGCATCGGTGTTATATGTAGATTAGGTTCAAATAAATACAACGATGCTAAAGTTATTTATGAAATCGAATGCATTCTGCAGATTTTATCTTATAGGTACGTATGTGTGTATCAGTTTTAGATAGTGTATACATAACACAGCGCGATCCATTGCCTATTTTTTACTGGAGTAATTGAACAACTATTTATTTGTTTTCATGCTAATTCAATAAGAATGAGCAGAAATATTAGATTTTTTCTGATATTTATCCATCATAGCGACTAATATTAATATTCTAAATAAACATTCAGCCGTCTGCAGTCTTTTCAGGATAAATATAACTAAGTATGGATAACTTTTGAGCTTTAATCAATAGTTTTATCTATCACGCAACAGACATAATGTTAATTGAAAATAAATACATAATTCATATTATTTAACCCAAACATTTGTATGTTCGTAAAAAAGGTGAAACTTTGCGATTACCTCTTTTTTTATTAAGACATTAGTGCATAATTTTGAAATAAGAAAGTTAAGGGGTTGTATTTATTTTAATAATGTGTGTGACTAGATTCTTATAATCAGTTTTATATATGTTACTTACAATGTGCTCACACCCAGTAGAAACAACCTTCATTCGGATTCATAATGCAACGTTGAATTAAAGTGACGTTTATTTACTAAAATGAATGAAACAATCTTCTTAGTTTGAAGCTCTGTGGAGGACTCGCGACTGGACACTATCGAATCCGTTGTAAATTAAACAGATAACACGTTTTGTTGGTTTGATTCTAAATTGGCACTTTTCAGCCTTAGCATGAGCTCCCACTGAAGGGTCCCTTTACTTTTCGTATAGGTAATAAATATAATGTAGTTTTGGGGTACGAGTGAGATCTGAGTGTGCGTATAGCGATAGCACATAGTAAATATGTGCAAATATGTACTATAATATTATGCAACCGGCTGTCATAATCAGTTCAGACCAACAAATATTGCCTTCTTTCGTCTTCAAGGAGTCAAGATTTGTAAGGATATACAGGGTATAACAAACGATTGGGCCCTGAAGGCAGAGTACCTTGAATCCTTAAGATAGCTCATTTTATGGAAGCCTAGTGTCTAAAAGAAACACGCTTTTATTTTTAACAATAAACAAAACTGCACTAAAGTATTTTTTTTAATTCGCTCGTCGTCGTAAAAGATTAAAAAATAAACACTCCCAATTTTTTACACTAGTCGATTCAATGTTACAGATATTTCTCCAAGAATCATTAGGTCTTACACGTCTGTCATACGAGATATCCATAAAATCGAATATTTAGTACACAAGGCTTTCCCGGGTGAGACAAGCAAAAAAACACTTTGAATGCAGTATTTTTAATTATAAAAAGCATATTTCTTTTAAGTAAAATTAGTTATCTGAAGGATTTAAGGTTCAGTCGAGTTCATTGATGATGATGATGATGACAAATGTACATGGAAGGGTACATAAATATCTGAGCAGATTCACATATGTTTTATTGATGAACCTGCTCAGATATTTATGTACCATTCCATGTAAATTTATATTTGAAGCCTTGGATTTGTCATCATCATCATGACTGTCTTTGAAAGTGGAAGGAAGGGAAAGTACTACTTTCCCTCCAGGGCACATTCATTTGTTCCACCCTGTATAGTGTCAAGCAAAAACTTACACGGAAAGGAAAGTATTAAGATTTCCAATTTCTATAGTTAGTTAGTAGACGTCCACACGGTCTACAAGGCTGATGCCCTACCTAGCTAATGCTTGGTGTGGCGTGGTTAGTAAGCGTTGCGAGTGGCGCTGGTGGCTAGACTGGCTAGTGGCGGTGGTCAGGGCGCCAGTGACTTGCGGCTGGCTGAGAGGTGCTTGCTGGCAGCGGCGCGTTGCGAGCGCGGCAGCGTGGTGCTCGCCGCCGCGCCCGCCGCGCCGCCCGCCTCCCCCGCCCGCCCCACCCTCGCTCAACATGTCGCGCGGTTTCCACACGGGCGATCCTACAACACAACAAACACCAAACACTTCATTCCCACACTCGTTACATTATCACCAATTCAGTTCTTTTCAAGGTTTTGGACAAGCTTATCGGAGTTGAATGTTTGATGAATGTTGTCGTAGGTTCAATGCCCTGTTTGAAAACAGATGCGAAACAATGTGAACACTCACCCTACCTTTCCATTATGGATAGTGAGACAGGAAATAAAAATCCTTGAAGTCTGAGTGTTATAAAAACATCGAGTTGTTAGTTCTATCCGAGTCCACCAACATCATCATCGAACATTCAAATTTAGATAAAATAGACAACCTTTTAGGGGTGCAGTTCAGTTTGGATACAAGTACGGATCTAAGTTTAGTCTAGGGTGCACCATCGTGGATGGTTTAGTCTAATACATTAATTAAATTGTACTGTACTTCACTATTTCTTAATGTTTTCACAAAAACTTATAAGTACGAGATTTATTGTATTTATAACTATGTTCCACATTATAGTGATGATAACCTAAATATGTAGATTATTATTATCAGTGCATGGCTAACATTTAGAAGAAGAACTATGCCAAAAAAAATATTTACCTAAACTGCATATTTTTTAAGCCTATCAGACCATGCGAATCTAAGGTCACGACATTTAAGGTGTGGCGAGGAGTGCGTTTTACATAGATTAAAAATAGATACAACCTGTTACTAACCAAATCACTTGGAAATTAATAGTTTGTAGTACAAGGTTGTCTAAGGTACAAGTGCTGACTGTTTCATCCATACTCAGATTTCAAGAATGTATTGAAATACTTACTGATATAAGGTGGATTAGCAGAGGATGATCTAATGAGAGTGAGAAGAGAACGTGACGATCGTTTGATGGTTGTACACAAACTGAGCGGAAAATGTAGGAAATTACTACTTATGTAAATGTAGCCCATTAATGTCCCACCGAGTGGCACAGGCCTTTACTCTTACACGAGTAAGATTGAGCCAAATCCACCATGCCGGCTCTGGGTGCGGGTTGGTGGAGGGGTTTTACGACTACTACATACTATCAAGTAGTGATAGTAGCCGGTACGTTAAGCTGTAGGAAATATAAAAACAAAAGATTTTATATTCTGCATGAGCAGAATCAGCATTCTGCATATGCACATGCCCAACTTCAGAATTAAATACTTATATCAAATTAATCTCTTAATAGATGGGTTGAGGTGAAGCCATAACTTCCACCCTAATAACGGACCCTAATGCTTGCATTGTCTGATAAATCTTTAGGTGTTTGATACTTCCTAACCTACAACACCTCTAACTTTAGTGGCTATATACGTATAACAGATAAATACAATGAGAATGCCGCAAAGAGACAACCTGTGGTTATTTGATACATACATACATGCGAAATAGGTATAAATGTCACGACCACGGCTTAATTTTATACTTACGCATGAAACAATTAATCGAACCCGTACTATAATATTCTAAGCCTAGTTGATTTATTTATCTAGATATTACACCTTGATTGATTAAAACATAAATAAGTATTACAGAATTAGTAGATACATATTTAACTTAGAAGTTTATGGTTTATAAGTTAACATTGGAATAAAAAACAAAATTTATCTTCCTCTCATATTTAAATTATAGAAAAAATATAGCCGACCTTAGGTTAAAAAGGTGTACGGTCTGTGATTTGTAACTTAATTATGGTGGTATAGTATGTGTGTGATAATAGGCTGATAATTTAAATGCTTCTGCCATTTTCTTATATTTTACGCTACATTAGGTCTGCGTCGCTAAATACGAATAAATACAGGAAATATCGACAAACATTACATCCATGCTATGACTATGTATAGTATTTCCTTTATGTGCAAAAGCAATAGATAAAATGAACCCACTTACAATTATTAGGAAAAATCCGGCAGGTACAGAATAAAGTATTATGAAATAAATAAATTACTGTATTGTAGGTATTTTCGAATTGGAAGACGTAATGGTATAAACTATACTTAGGCCTTCTATATAATTAATAATTATACATTTTAGTAATAAGTATACTGGAAATATCAGTAATATTTGAATTGAACCAACCAAGAGAAAGAGACACATCTTTTAAGGATTAACATCAGTACATTTCCACAGCCATTTATTAATTATTACACTTAGCACTTTGGATAGGTTACTTAGTAATAATTGTGATTAAACTGGTTATAAGAGAGTTGAGTTCAAAATTAGGTCTATCTAGTTTTATTTCTTACCTACTTTTATATATTTATCTATTTACTCGTATATTTAGGTCGTACGTATATGTCAAATCCGATTCGCAGAACTTACACGTATATCTATTTATTTAGTTGCCGCTTTGGTGTTAGACATTTCTCCATGCATTCACCTACACTGAGAAGCTTTTACTCGGCTTTCGACCACTAATAATTAGGGTGAATATTTAGGTCAGGTGACAGACAGATGCTTCAAACTTGTAATACCCCTGTTATTGGGGCTCTACAATCTGTTAAAAGTGTCCGAGTGTCTGTGAATACGCCGATTCCCAAAATTTAATCAGTGCTTAGTGGTTTTCTGACGACATTTGTTTATGCGACGAGAATCTAGGTATCTAATGGGCGATTTCACCAAACCTTTTAGGGGACACTTTATTTTCTGTCAGGGGCCACCCAGCGGTGGTTTCACTTTGACCTAACTGTAAGGGTCATCATGGCTTCTAGGGAACCCCCTAAATATAAGAGGCTGGCCTCCGAAACAACCGCTAGACAGCTAAGAAAAAGAGCTAAGTGTCCCTTGACTGTTGGTGAAATCGGGCATAAGTCTCATGGTTACTTATTTACGTCCGTTTTCAATAACATATCTATCCTCAATGTACAGATAGATAGGGTCTTTGACATTAGTTCCATAGCGCAACTGTCGAATCTAATTATTAGAGTAATTATTAGAGTGAAAATCATGGATAGATAGATTATAGAAAATGGACGGTAAACATCAATATTTATTTAGTTAGCTACTTATTTAATTAAGGTAGGTAGTTATTAGGAGACATCAATCAATGGCGTTTCAGAATGCATTTATAAACTGTTTAGCTAGTACTGACCTAATTTGATGATTCGAATAAAAGTTAGACTTCTGCCTGGTATCGCTAAAATTAGCAACTGGGTTTGTGGTGGTGGAAATTTTCACAAATCATAAAAGAAAAATTATAAAATAAAGTATATAATGGCGTAAACTGCAGCGCGACACTTAAAACCGCGCGAAAAGTGCGAAAAGTGCAAAAAAGTGTGTTTTTTGCAAATTTCACAAAAACCGCTGATGATTTCTAAAATATTAAACACTAAATTTTTAGATATTTTGATTACCGATTTTTACACATAAGAATTATATCAGCGTTTCTTGTAGAACTTCTGGAATAACTCGTTTTAGGTAAAAAACAACTATCAGGTTATTATCTTTTTCATATAGTTTTTAATGACAGTATGAAGTTTTCAAACACTAAATTTTTAGCCAAGGGACTGTTTTAGAATATTTTTTTTTGTGGATTCAGGAAGTATCTCAAACTGCTGGAATAACTTTATAAAGATGGGCATTTTGCTGGACAATCGCCTTTACTCCGGGACAGCTGTCTTGCTCTGTCCGGTAGTTACTCCTGAATTAACTTTAGTCCCTGAGTATAACTTATTGACCGAGCGAGCGAAGCGAGCGAAGCGTCTCCGTTTCAGGTTTGGGCAAAAATGCTTTCGTATGTCCGGTTGTTCTCCTCTACAGGTCGCATTTATGAACCGATTCTCGTGAAATTTTGTGAGCAGGTTGGAAAAATAAATAGAATTTTTTACTCGAGCCAGTTTTTTGTTTTTTTTTTTTCAAAATGGCGGAGATATGGGGTTTTAAAATGTAAAAAAATCGCTACAACCCAAACGGCTCGATGGATATTAACAAATGAGGTGTCGTTGGATTCGTAAAGACCATGAGAGTGAAACAGATGAGCGAGCGAAGCGAGCGAAGCGTCTCCGTTTCAGGTTTGGGCAAAAATGCTTTTGTATGTCCGGTTGTTCTCCTCTACAGGTCGCATTTATGAACCGATTCTCGTGAAATTTTGTGAGCAGGTTGAAAAAATAAATAGAATTTTTTACTCGAGCCAGTTTTTTGATTTTTTTCAAAATGGCGGAGATATGGGGTTTTAAAATGTAAAAAAATCGCTACAACCCAAACGGCTCGATGGATATTAACAAATGAGGTGTCGTTGGATTTGTAAAGACTATGAGAGTGAAACAGATTATATAATTTTAGTAAAAAGTCAATAGGTTGTATAAAAGATCGCGAAATGTAGTTTACAAAGTTATTGGTGCGGCTACTTTCATACTGCATGTACGTAACCAGGTACATTCATAAGTTTGTATGTGTTATTGAAAGAAAATTATTCGGGTTATTTTTTTTATGTGTGTTAGCAGTTCAGCTTTCCCACCGACATACTCGCGAGGTCTACAGCTCACAGAGCCACTAGTTATTAATAAGGGGCTTGAGTACAGAATGTTTCTCGTCTATTTTGTCTTGATGGTTTTGCTTCTGTCTAGTCTAATCTGGAAAGTGGGCTGATAATGATAAAATAGAAGTTACTCAATGACAATAGCGTGATTGTACCTAATGTAGCGTGATTAAAGGTATGATTCCGAGACGGACTGCAGACCGCAACCACATGCAACACTGCGGAGCCGCAACACCACCGAGCAACGCCATAGAAAATGCTACGCGACTGCAGACCGCAGTGCCGCCGCGCTCGGAATTAATTTCATAGAGATGCATAGAAAACAGTCTCGCCTGCTGGTCGCCTGCGGTTGCAGTTTGCGGTCTGCTGTCCGTCTCGGAATCATACCATATGGATGATGCGATAAAGCTGCAAATTACCCTAAAAGTAAGTAAGTATAGCAACATTTAAATATCAATAAAGTCTAAGAGTCTATTTTCTATCACATGAAAACATCAAGTTAACGTTTACTGTTATGTACGATAGTAAGATAGTATGTACCTTATAGTAGGTATTGCATAACCAAATAAATTGATGCCTTTCATGTCGTTATCTATATTCTGGCCGTTGAAAGAATGCGATCCTGACACATGTATTATGTCCCTGTCCGACCCGCGCTACTTTTCACTCTATCTCAACTTGTGGGATACAGTGGGCTACGGTGAAAAGTAGCACGGGACAGACAGAGACATATACATGTGTCAGGATCGCATGCTCTCAGCGGCCAGAGTATAATCATGAGTTTGATCTTGATAAAGTACGAGAGCTGACTCGAGATAATTTTTACTTACTTATGTGTTTATTTCTCTAGAATTTTATATACTAACAGTAGCCCTCGCAAATCTGCTTGTAGCGTTTTCTTGTTTATTGTAGGGTTAAACTAAATAGGTATAGAGTAAAACACTACAAGAAACAAAATAAACGAAATTCTTATAAAAAACTAAAATATGCAATTCTAACCTATTGTATGTATATGGACGTCACACGTCTATCGTCTATTGCAGGTGTTATCGATATAAGAAATCAGAATAATCTCTTTTCTGATTTCTTTTCTATATTTGGGCGAAATTTTATTTTAAGATTATTTTATGTAACACAAAATTAATATAAATTTTGCCGCCAAAATACTTATCACATAATTAGTATAGGTATCATGAAATCTCGTAAGATGTCAGATAACATTTGATATCCTTGGGCAAACTTATTTTCAACCGACTTCCCAAAGGAGGAGGTTTACAATTCGTCCGGATATTTGTTTTTTTTATTTTTTATTTTATTTTTTATGTATGTTCCCCGATAGCGCCTAAACGGGTGGACCAATTTGAAAAATTATTTTTTTGTTTGAAAGGGTTTACTTTCCCATTGGTCCCATTGACACCAGGTCAGGATCTGATGATGGGATCCTGGAGAAATCGAGGGAACTCTTCAAATATTATAGGCAGACCTATAGTGATTTTTGTGTTTTTCATAATAACTCGTGCAAATGCACATGGTAAGCATAATATTGTGATGCGGAACTGCTGATGAAGACCACATATGGCCACCAGATCTGCTCAATACTAGGTACAAATACAATGCGTGGCTGACGGGCAGGCAACGCATAGCCTAAACCGGTGGACCTAGAGCCATGAAACTTTGTACAGGGGTTCCTTAGTAGCGTGGGGTAGCACTGATATGGGATTTGACAAAATTAATTCCCCAAGGGGGGGGGGGGATAAGGGGTTACAGTTTGTATTAAACTCAATCTAATCAAATAGGGTTTGTGGAAGTCGGTTTTTTCTAAAGTTTACTTTTTGTTTCAATTATCAAAAGTCTGGAATCTAAGCTAAGTTTTCGCCAAGTCGTCCAATATCGAGATTCCATGGATCTAACATAAATAAAGTCATTTACATAAATGGTAATAATTTTATGCTATTTTAACAGAAATAGTTTATTTTTCACAAAAGGTATAATCTTTGCATAAAGTGTTTATTTTGTATATTAACACAGACAGTATAATATTGTCATTGAGACAATAGTATTATATTAAAACACCGAAGAGAAATATCAGAGTCAAATACGATTCATGTCATTCCATAACGAAGTCATACAAAAATTGACTCATTTACAGAAATCAACCAAATACATAAACAAATACGCTAATCTAAACGTGAATTTGATGGAATGATTCGCGTCTCTCCTCGTGAGGATGTTGGACATGCACACGATGACGCACGCCGCCGTTACAAAGATCACGCTCGTCATTATCCAGAGTTTCGATGCTGCTTCGGTCAGATGACGTCATCATGTGGTGAGAACTTAACGATTTGCGACGGGACTTGGGGGATTTCCCCCTCCCCTTATGCTAGGATGGTTTGCTCTGACGTTTCACTGAGAGGTAGCATTGAACGCAGGTGGGATGCTCGATGGCCTTAGCTATGGATTCGGTGGATTTTGACACGACTATACCCATTTTCATCGCTTTCTCCTCACACTTGGCTAGAGCTGAGTAGTGAGTCATTCTATCAAGCGAGTTGGTGCCCAGTCGAGCTAGCTTCTCGCCGCTGGACTTGGATGCCCTGCGCTCCATGCTGGAGCGGCGACTCAGGTTCGGTGACTTGCAGGGCGACCGATCGAAGCTCGCTTGTGGTGTTCTCATAATGCCTTTCTTGGGAGCCGGCTTCGGGGATCTCGATCTATCAACGCTACTTTCTCTAGATTTCATGATACTGCCTCGTGGGGATCGTGATCCGTCAAAGCTTTGTTGTGGTGACCTCGATTTGTCTAGAGATCCACGTGGAGATCTAGACTGATCTATGCTACCTCTCGGTGACCTCTGTGGCGTCTTCGTTTGCTTCAAGCTGGACTTGTTTGGTGACTTGCAAACGATGACTTTTGTTACTCGGTCTCGGTCGGGAGATCGATCGAGCGATCGGTTGGGCGATCGATCTCTGCTGATATTGCCGCCGCTGCAAGATCTGATGACTTTGATCTTCTTTTCTGGTGCTGAGGAAGATCGTTTTCGCTCTGGTGATGATTTGAGTGACTGTGATTCCTGCTTACCTAGTTCCTTGACCATAGTGGGCTGGTACTGTGTCGGTTGATGCGAGGACTGGATGAGCCTCGCCTGGCTGCCGGTGCTGCCGGCACTGAGCGTCGATGTCGTGCTGGAAATGACAAATTGTTTTATATAATAACAGTTCACTTGAACAACCGAATTCGCAGTTAAGACAAAGTTTTAAGTGATTTTTAACCTCAACTTAGTTGAATGATCGCTCAGTGCACGATGATTCTAACTACAGCACCAATGAAAAAAAAAACATAAACGCAGCTGGTCTGTATTTGTATGCAGCACCAACTTGCACACATTTGTCTTTAAAAATACTTTCATATATATTTCCTGTAAAAAATCGACAAACCCTTTTATAAAAGTAAGGAAGTTTTTTGAAACCGTATAACATTGTAGATCGTGTACAAATATAGACAGTGTATTAAACGCAAACATATTTTATGTCAGCACCTTAGTGTCAGATGGTTGGGGGTTCGTCCCAACCCCCTCTTGTGCGCGGGGGGTGGAGGGGGGTCGTCCTCCCCCTCCGACTTGGAGCCGGGGTCAGACTTGTCGGTGTCGGGGCCGGAGGTCGGCGGCGGCGGCGGCAGCGCACGTTTCGGTACTTCTGTGTTGTTGTTAGTTGAAAGGGTAGTCGTTAGTCGTGGTTAGTTAGGTTATAAGATGGGTGGGATAAAGTGAAAAAACTTTTTTATTGGATATGAAATATTTCAAGAATCATGCAGTAACGATTTAGTAAAGATTCAAACTATAGGTTGTTAATTGCATCATGCCAAAATGTTTTGTATAGATAGGTATCTTAGAAACATATGCATGATTTTCTGGGCGCTGATTAAGGTAACAAATTTGTTAAAACAACCTTAGCCAATCACGCGCCGCTATTATCCAAAATACTGACACGTGATTGGCCGAAACTGGTTCAACCAGCCTGTAACTTAATCAGCGCCCCAGGAAACCGGGCGATAATGTTGTAACCTAAATCTAACTGTCTTAACGAAACACACATTAAACAATCAAATAACCCGGAGTACAAACTTTGGAGTATGAAAATCGAAGATAATGAGCGGATTGACTCACCAGGCGCCTCTCCCAGCGTCCTACTCCGATGCCTGAAGGGCTCTGCTGGCAACTCCATCGGCGGTTCGTCGGCCTCGTGCGAGTTCTCGCGGGATAGCTCGCCCACCTCGATGTTCCCGGCTGATAGACGCTGGCCGCTGCTCTTCGACTTCTTGGTGCGGCCCATCGTGTGCGAGCCCTGCATTACGTGCACCTTGAATGGGAAAGGTGGAGTTGAGTTATTGGGTACACATCACCCTGAGTATCTTCTTCTTTGGGTGCCATTTCCTATGAGAGGTTGGTGACCATTGCGGCAATCTGCTCGCTCATGGGATACTGCGACCCGGAATAGGGATGTCGTGCTCATCTCGAACCATTCTTCATTAACTTAAATTAACGATCAGGTATACATACTAATCATAGCTAAGTAGGAACAAATTGTTGATTTGTTGATACAGAAAGGTCGAATATAATTTCTATGATAATTAGGAACTTTTTTTTTATGTTTTATAGTGATAAAAATACATTGATGATTTATACACGTAATGAGGTACTTAGGTATGTTTTAGAAATGACTGAAAATTCTTCTCAAGTCTAATATGAGATGGCATTTCATTCATTAATCTAGGAATCCGACTTTTTAGCATTCTACCACTGAAGTAGTTATTTACTTTTGTAGTTTCAAATCCTTGAGCAACAGATCTTGTATTGAGACCGTGCTGCTTAGGTATTTTAGGTTCTGACTTCCATGCCTCTAAATAGCTACTGTCATACGATTCGCTTGCAGAACCGCGCCCCTGTCACGATGGCCCTACGGTAGACGGCATTACCTGGTGCTTGTACCCCGCGTCGCGCTCCAGCGTGTGGCAGGCGGGCTGCGCGCGCGCCGGCGCGGGCGGGCGGGGCGAGGGTGCGGTGCGGGGGAGCGCCATGTTGCGCACAGACTCGCGGATTATCTGTCGGATCGTCTTGAGGAACGCGTTGCGGAAGTCCGCGGTGCTAGTGGCAAAAGGTTTAGATTAGTCTTCAAGTTTAGATGTGGTGGATTTTATAAAGCATACTTATGTGAAAAATTTATCATCACCGTTACGATGATATTATTCTATACTCAACATTTAAGTTTACATTTTGGGATCTTAAGTCAATATTAATAACGAAAGTCCTAGTTTGAGTAACAAGTTATCTTATAACAAGCCATAATTATTTGTTCTATGACTGAAAAGCAACAAATAAAGGCATAGATTGAGTGTAACTTTATTTTCGTTTTCGAGAAAGGTTTTTCGAACGTTATGTAATTTCAGTGGTAGCTACCTATTAAAATTTTCAAAACACGTGACTGAATCAACAAATCATAACGTTTTATTTGATTCACAATTCAATTTCTGAATTAATGGCGGTCTAACAACAGGTTAATTTCGTCAATATCACGTGTTTTTTTAGATTTCACCGTATTTGGAGAGGTTCTCTTTCGAGAACTTGGAAATGTTAGTGTAGATTTGTTCTCTTTAGCACTAAAGGACATGAAGTGCTGTAGTTACCAATTATTTCCTTCAGACCTAGACGTAAGAAACCGCCTTCCCTATTTTATTCCTATTCGTATGATTCAGAAATTCGTGAAACCTACGAAATTACAGTTTGTTCCAGCTTAGATGCCTCCTGAACCTAAAACTCCCTAAAATTCACTTTTTAAACATTAGAGGTGTTATTATTACAAATAAATAAACTCCCGTTCAACGACTGTTTAAAAACGAAATTGTATGGGATTTGACGTTTGTTTTGAGGTTAAACTGCGTTTACTATTTTCAACCGACTTCAAAAAAAGGAGGAGGTTCTCAATTCGACCCGTATGTTTTTTTTTTGTTTTTTTTTTTTTTCTATGTTTGTTACGCGATTGCTCCGCCAATTATGAACCGATTTGAACAAATCTTTTTTCGGCATATAGGTAATACCTCAAGGGTGGTCCCATTGACACCAGGTCAGGATCTGATGATGGGATCCTGGAGAAATCGAGAGAACTCTTCAAATATTATAGGCAGACCTATAGTGATTTTTGTGTTTTTCATAATAACTCGTGCAAATGCACATGGTAAGCATAATATTGTGATGCGGAAATGCTGATGAAGACCACATATGGCCACCAGATCTGCTCAATACTAGGTACAAATACAATGCGTGGCTGACGGGCAGGCAACGCATAGCCTAAACCGGTGGACCTAGAGCCATGAAACTTTGTACAGGGGTTCCTTAGTCGCGTGGGGTAGCACTGATATAGCATTTGACAAAATTAATTCCCCAAGGGAGGGGGGGATAAGGGGTTACAGTTAGTATTAAACTCAATCTAATCAAATAGGGTTTGTGGAAGTCGGTTTTTTCTAAAGTTTACTTTTTGTTTCAATTATTTGCAATAACACGGTAGGTATTTTACCAAAGCAATCGGGAACAATCGAAATTGTTTATTCAGTTGAACAAATAGAAGAGTAACGAACGGTTTCATAATGAAAGTTGCTCAGAATGATGTCCCTAACAAAGAAGTTTCTCATTTTGATTTTCATTTACACGTTAAACACTATTTACCTATTGGATAGCACGTAGACTTTCTCGGAGCGTCTCTGCAGCTGCGAGCGCAGGTGGATGAGCTCCCACAGGAAGTGGCTGTCCATATCCTTGGCGGAGGAGGCACGCACCTGCACCTCGGTCACAGGGATCAGAACCTGGTACCGGATGATCTCCACCTCGTTGGAATTGTTCTTCGACGATACACCCTGGAGGTATGAGTAGGAGTTTCTGTTGTGACCGAATGATAAGGACTTTCGATGTCGTTTAGACGTTTCAGATTTATACTGACAGCCTATTTTACACCAAACCAGTGTAAAGATTTTTATTATTTCTATCCATTCACGATAAAATAAAGTGAACAGACAGTAACTGACAAGCTTCATACCCGATCTATATCCGGCTTCATAATCATGCGCCGTAAGTTCACGCCGACTCAACAGAACTAATGACAGAGAAATATGAAAGCAACAACTTTCAGAATGTTTTAGTTCAAGGAAAACTTACTCACCATAAGCTTTTTCTTCTGTCTCAGTCTTTCTTTGCAGAGGAAGACAACGGCGGATTTAAAAACGAAGCACATCGCGTGCAGTTCCAATCCTTTCTTTATTTTTCCTAAAAAGTCTGAAATATTTAACCACTCTACCCCTCCGTAGTATAACAAATCACCTGAAACAAGCAAGTCTTGAATTATTCATAAAACCAAAATTAACAGGTAAGTAAAATTAAATGATATATCCTGTTATGGACGCTTCGTATCGTAATAAAGATACGAATATTAAATATATTTGCATTAACAAGTAGGCTCTTCGGAGCACTCAAGTGAATTTAGTGTTGCTCAAAGCTTGTGATGAGACTCATCCTACCGTGAAAGGTCACAGACGGTGGATTACTTACCAGGACTTAGATCTATGGGTTGCTTGCAAGACTTTTGATGTTGCCTAAACAAGTGGTCGAATATAGCACCATACTCTTCGTGTATTCGTTGCATCTCATTTATATGTTCAGCAACTTTTTCCATTCCTTTCAGAGCCTCTGTATGAATGAAAATCTTATGTGAATAAGTGCCGCCTTGTTAAGCCTCGGTAAACAATACAATACAATAAGTAATATCGTGGGAGGGAACACTCACCGACTAAATGTTGATGCTCTTCAGAATTGGCCTCAGTCAAATTTTTTAATTGTTGAAGTAAGAGGGGATACTTGAGTATCCTCTGAATGGGTTTGATTAGGTAGGATTCCAAGGTTGAAGAGTGTTGTTGTTTTGGATTCCTCGCGGCGAGAAACTCCTGCAGAGCCTGATTGCCCTCATCTGCGCGAGAAAGTAATTTTGTTAAATCTTTATTAGCCGACCTCAGGAAAATTTAATCTGCAAGGAAATCACTTACTTGGGTGTAAGACCTTCTGAGCTTTGCTGTGACTCGCACAAAATGAGCTGTACAACTTGAAGTGATTGACGTAATACAAGAACGCGCTGCCGACGGCAAACAGTATATTCTGGAAAGTTTAATCAGTAAAGTACTAAAGAAGTTTATCAAACTTGAGGCGTCTTAAATAAAGACCATCATAACAGAAACAGCTAGTTTCCAGAAGCCCTCAAACTATTTATGCAAAGTTTTGGTACAGTTAACACATTGTGCTTACCTTAAATTGACTGGAGAATTCAAAGTGATGGAAGTTAGGCTCTGCCTCGAGCGCTTCCTCCAAGTTGTTCAGGAACTGGCGCTGGAACGTCACTATCTCCTGAATGTTGCCGAACAGCGCGTTGATCTCGGCGTTCGATAAAAAAGTTTCCCTCTTCAAAGGCTCCAAGTAATTCTCCAGTAAGTTATTCAAATTCTGCAAGTAACAAAGAATTGATGACTTTACTGATACTGATACGATTAAAGACGCCAAACTCGCTAATTACCACTTCAGCTGTAAATTGAGTAAAAACGACTTTTCAATTCATGGATTTACCGAAGGCGCAAGCAGGTGCGACCGTTCTGATGGAGTTGGGAATATGGTTTGTAATTTCATTCAAAGTTTTGGGATTAATGAATATAAACATGAACCCAAAAGCTTAAAAGGAAAATTTATTGGCAGCGAGGCAGCGTTAGGAAATGGCCGGAGCGTTTTTGTATTAAATGTTTGAAACTGTTTGCGGCTTGGAGAGAAGCCGATACCATTATTGTGCAACGACTCAAGTTTAGAAAGTTTCCGTGTTGTCGACGTGCCGCCGCCGCCGGATGGATGGCGACTGAAAGTAGTCCATAATTTATTGGAAGCCCGCGACTAGTTAGTAACTCTGATCCTCCCAACTATCTAGTAAAACTTGTCAACTAGAGGTAGTTTGTGATTACTTTTGTTTCGTTCGAGCTAACTTTGTTTAGGAGTAGCATATCGAATTTGCTGTGCATAATTATGCCGTTAACGAAGATAATACTGATATAGCGACTGACCACAGTAACCACGCCTGGCTGGTCTATCTACAAATCTATTTACCTACAAATCAAGGGACAAGTTACCTTGACATACGCTCGTTCCGTGTCCACCAGCTCGCACAGCACCTTCCTCAGCTTGTCTGCGTCAGACAGGTGGCGCGAGGGCGTGCCAGCCGCCGCGCTTGCCACGCTGCCAGTCGGGCTGCCACGCCGAGTCTCGGCCGGGGAGCGGCACCAGCCCGTCACTTGTTCCGCGCTCTGACGCACACGCGGACACTTCTATTAACGTTCGCGGACCGTTAGAATGTTGGCGGTACGGGACGACACAATACAACATTCAGAACGGAGCGTGAACGGCATACGTTGCAGTGCTGAATAAGTACACATAGAGTGCCAACCAAAATATTTGAACACAGAAATTTAATCAAGTTCATATCATATGGACAATATTTTGACTAAACATTTCATTGGAACAAAATATTCTATGTGTATTTATTTTAAGGGTTTAAGTAGTAAAGAACACAAATGCTTCCTTTTCATGCGGGGTTAAAATGAAAACATTTTCCTCATTCATACAAATTCATTTATATACAAGATATTGCGGGAAAGTTATAATTTCTGGAAAACATTTATAATAAAAAATATCGATTTGAAATCTTTTTTCGTAAGGAGCGAATAAACAAGTGCAACAATAAGTGCAATACATTTCAAAAATGCGCAAGACGTACACGACGTATTCCAAAGTAACAGGAAATAATATTCAAAATTTACATTGAATACAATATATTCATATAGTATCATTACATGAAAAAATTAAGTGTACTTGACCATTTTAAAAGTAATCATCCGTGTTTAATATAAAGTAGGTAAAAACATCAAAACGTAAATACCTTGAGCAGATTTTCAATTTCGAAAGAGTTGGTCCTGGAGCTCACTTTAGGCGGTCCGGACATGACGTCACCATGCCCGTCAGCCTCTGGGTTGTATAACTCTTTACCTGCGAGGAAATAATAAATTCATCTAATATTCTATTAGATTTAAATAAACGGCCAAGTGCGTGTTGGACTCGCGGATGGTTCCGATCAGGCATGGAGATTGTTACCTCGTAACTGTGTAATTAGGTTTCTACATAAAAAAGACAAGTATGATGTTATCCGTGTAAACCAAATTACACATTTTTTCAGAATGATAGAAATTTTCAGTTTTTAGATTTTTTCCTTCACTTGTGCTAAGACCTTGCTTTGTGCCAAAGGTCAATGAGTAGAATAGAATAGAATAGAATAGAAAGCACATTTATTCAACTGTAACAATACACAAAACACAGCAATAACAAATTATAAACAGAAACAAGTAGGAAAAAAATATACACATGACAAAAATAACAGTAAAAATAAGATCGGGCAGAACGGGGCGGCGCCAGAAACAATTTTTTTTCGCGCGGCCATCAACCAAACCTTGTTTTTCTAGTGCAGTACAAATTAATATAACATTATATACCCCTACAGTCAGTCCGTACTGAGTTAGAGGAGCTCAAAGCTTGTAACTTATAATAGGTTTTTGAGATGTATTGGTATCCTAGGGGCAAGTTAAGTGTGCAAACGTAATTATAATCATAGCATAATCATGGCTCAGCTTGACTCGGTGGTCCGGATCGATCGTTGAGGTTAAGCAACACCAAGTGTGGTCGATTTTTTGATGGGTCAAGTAAAAGTATGCGAGTGGCATGTAGGATATTTTATAAGCAGTAAGTCGTGATTAATGCACACACTTCGAAACCAACCTCCCGAAACGTAGTCATTTATTACTAGTGGCTCTGTGAGCAGGTAGACCTCGCGAGCGACACCACCGGGAATCAGAGCTTTTTTTTATTTTCCATTCCCTCACCGCTCACATCTTACTTGAAGTATATCGGATAATCAGATGGAAATATTATGAAAACAAATAACCCGACTGCAGTTTCATTCAATAACACATACAAACTTATGAATGTACCTGGTTACGTACATGGAGTATGAACGTAGCCGCACCAATAACTTTGTAAACTACATTTTGCGATCTAAAATACAATATATTGAATTTTCACTAAAATTATAATAGTCTATGTCACTCTCACAAACTTCACAAATCCAACGACACCTCATTTTTTTTTTAGATTTTAAAACCCCATATCTCCGCGTTTTCGAAAAAAAAAAAACTGAATTGACGACAAAAATATATTTAATTATCCAACCTGCTCACAAAATTTCACGAGAATGAGTTGAGAAATACGACCTGTAGAGGAGAACAGATGGACAGATGGTCATGATGGATGGATATGAAAGCATTTTTGCCCAATCCTAAAACGGAGACGCTTCGCTCGCTCGGTCAATAAGTTAATTATACGCATTATTACGTTATATATAACAATAGACAAAGTAACGATAACTGTTTCGAGTGAAACAAAGCGGCCCCTCTCGATAAAAGGGGATCCGGCTAGAGCAAGAGAAATGGAAGCACTCTACTACTGCATAAAACAAATAAACAAACGGAAAAAGCTTTACCAAAATATATTTTCGTTGCTTTCAGCGACAAGGTAAAATACGAATGTTATTTTTCCTTTGTACACCTAATTGATAAAGCGAGTATCGTATCCTAACCTAGCGGAGAAACGAATTAATTTGGTATTGTTACCCAAAAGTGGTTTCTTGTGTACCTACCCATGTTTCGGAACACTAGCGGTAACTAAAATATTCTTGTTTCCTACGTACATAAATCGTGCATAAATTAAATTTTCAATCTGTTTTGATTTTCCCAATAAGTATAATAAAAGCAACCAGAAATACAGCCTCATATCATAAAAGAAGTCTCATCAAAAATGTAAATTACGAAAGGTAAGCGACGCGACGTCATACTTTCTACGTAGATTTTATTGTTATTGGTACTTCCCCCTTCATACTGAGACGAGGAATCCCGTACGAAAAGATTTTCCTTAACAGCACAGTGGTTAACTCAAAAGAAATTAACAAAAAATATTTTATTTTCCTCGTTCGTCACTGGTTCACGAGTGAGAAAGCTTTGGTCTAAATTATAACGCCGTTCAAAAGTTTTATTACATTGACAACCAACTTTATTTATTTTCAGGGTTCGGTACATTAAAAGGAAAAAAGGGACCTTTATGCGTCGTTGACCGTTTGTCCGTCTATAATGTAAATTTGGCAAATAGCAAGGTCATAAGAATAAGAATAAGAATATATTTATTTAGAAGGCAAGACTTAAGCTAGGTTTATTATAAGTTATCGTTTGTGCAAATAAAATTTATACAGGGGTTAGACTGCGGCCCCACACTAGGCTGAGCCTGTATCGTGGGTGTATATACCACAATAAAAATAAAGTAAAACATAAATATTCCTAAATTTGTAGTCACAAATCATGTTACTTGTGCGGAACCCCCTGTGCGCGAGTGCAACTCACAGTTGGTAGGTTTTTGAAATAATATAACTTTGAAGCAATTTGAATAAATCGCGAATTTATATTACAAAAGAAAACTTTACAGGCAACGCATATACTCGTGTCTATTCGGATCAAGCAAAGCGAAAAATTTCAATATGGACATCCGCAAAGAGGCTCTCGGCTTTCAATAACATAGGAAATTACAGCGTAGTGGCGAAACTTTTATGTAGAAGCCACTGTGGTAGCTTTATGACAAGAAGTCACACAATGAGTTTTGGTCGCTGTAGCCTACATCGGGCTCAAGCAAATAGCTGCGGGTGAGGTCATAGCTTTTAGTTGACCTACAACGTAGGTTCTTTCTGTTTCAAAAAGTTTCACAGTAATGACATAGAGCGAGTTTTTTCCGCTTTCTAGACAAAAATCTAGAAAAAATCTTTGTGCACACTGCACAGCACAGTGTTTTTACGATTTCATAATTAATTTATTATTGGTTCTGCAAATAAGACATAGAAATCGAAAACTTTTGAGGTAAAACTGTCTACGATATATCTTAAACCAAGGTTAGACAGTATAAGTAGATAGAGAGGGTGATGGTCTATCTATGTATACTAATAGGACAGTAGACTGAAAGTGTTGTCTAACAGTATATACGATTTACCCATTTAGCTATGCCACGGACGTGATAGATTATAGTTAAAATTCGATGGATCTAACTTTTTATAAATATAATAGAGATATTGATGTTTATCAAATCACAGTCATAAATAACAAGTATAATCATAATCATACTATGCGCTGCAGCAAAGACCCTTACACAGTCCCCTAATCATAATTTCTGACCGGAAAATTTCCTGTTGTCCTGTGATATCAAAAATGTCGCAGTAATAAATAACGAGTACGCGAGTGAGGGTGAGGTCGATTCGCTATTGTTTTGAGGGTTCGATAGCAAGGCATCACACGCCTCCATTGAATGCTTCGCGTCCAATTCCACCCAGCCCATAACGCGAGAGCGACCACTACATCCGTCAATAGGTCGGTTTAATTGCCTCTTGTATCGCTCGTATGTCATCACATCATAAATCAGTGAATTTTATACGCAAAGGCTTTTTGTAAAGACACAGCATCCGCTAAAATAATAACACCAAAATGTAGTCGCGCAAGGTGGCAAGAGGTAAAACGGTGAATATATTGTAGTGAATATATTGCAATGAAAGAGTTTATTTTTCTGGAGAGCGATAGAAAGAGTTTTCACAACTTGGCTTTCGCTTTTATATATTATTACATTACACATTTTGAAATTAATACATTCATTTCTATTACATCATAATAAGGCAAGTAAAACTAACGTTAATCAAAGCATTGTAAAGATGTTTATTCGAAAAAGAAAATAACACGCAAAGTTTTGCGTGCTAAGAATCACATTTTTTTTCATGATGAAGTTTCATTAACTTCAACACACGATTGTGAGAAGGAAATATTTTGATATTTTCAGAAAATGGCTCTTATATTCCCCAATGCTTCCAGTGTAATTGCCTACTCTCAGAATATTTACTTTATATCCATAATAAGAACGCCATGACGCGTCATGAATATACTGATACAATATGAGGATGTGGTTAAAAACAAAACCGCACACATGGTTAATTTTAATATAGTGACTGAACTTGAGAAAATTGTGTATGTGTTGTACATGCGAGGTTAATAACCATTACGAAAGTTTGTCATCATGGGCGTGTGCAAGTGCATTAATCCAAACTATTGTAATAACGAGCCTGTGACGTATAAAAGCGGATAACGATTGGATCGATAAGCCGCAGCCCTCGCGGAGCCAAATTCGAAGTACGTGTTTGTCACCGATACTCGAATCCCGATACTATGCACAAAATATTACTGGCGTACGGCCACAATCGAGACCCAATAAGGAACCGCGATGTTTCGGGAAAGATGCCAAATATTACATCGACATGAAGATTGAAGAGCTCCTTGTTAAGCGGTGAAGGCGAAATGAAAATGAATGATGACGTCAATTTCACTGAGGAGAAGAATATTTTACCGAGGCAGCAGTTGCTATAGCCTGAGAGCTCTGTACCAGAAAGGGTGATTTATGAAAACACTAATAGATTGGAATGGTTTCGCCAGGTCATGTTTGTTCTTGTCAAATTTTGCTTGCTAAGATAAGCGTAAATAATTCTTAGCTTAGGGTACGGTTCGGGACAACCCTTACTTTGATAGGTGTGTGTGGAAATCCTTTGTTCCCATTTTATGCGTATTCGTACTTATACATTTATACTTTGTTATTTCTCATTGACTTTGGAAGCAATTTCCTTTACGATAATGGAACCTTCCAGCACGTAGAGATGTGTAACTGTTGGCTATATCCACATACTAAGGTAGGTTGCGCATCAAGCATAATGGCGGCAGTCATTTGCGGATTCATTAGTGTGGCAGCGGCGGAAGCAAGAGCGGGCTCGCTGTACCTTCTATTGGAATACCTCACCCTATACCCCTACATATTCATTAAACGACATAAAATCTTGCTGTAGCTTGCAGGTAGTAATTTATCAACATTACTTGGACAATTAATCATGCTTTATATGAGTCATAAATTATGACCTATCTATGGAGTGCTTGGATTGTGTTTATTGCGGCGAAAACGCTGACTTGTCGGCGTGAAAGCCGATATGAAGCCTAATGGACTTCACTCAGGAACCGTGATTCATAGGAAACTGAGCCGTGCCGAACCCGGCGTACGGATTACTGGAAGGTTTGGATACTTCCAAGGATTCTAAATTAATTTAGACATGAGCTGAATACAATAAATTCAGAAGGAGTCGCTTTACCGTTAGACTATAATAAATCCGTATGCCCCCGGAAGCCTCTCATAAGCCCGAGGGTCGTACACAACCGAGTGGTTACATCCGTTTTTGTATAAAGAGTCAACTTCACGTCTAAAGGTATTTTGCATTCGCGGAGCGTTACGAGATTTTGCCGCGCTGAATTTCCAAGCGTGAAAATTTGTAAAGTGTAAGTACCTAAATACCTGCACGATGCCATCTGGTAGCGCTAAATTCGTGCTACAGCAACTTACTTCGTTTCGAGTCTTATAGGTGTTCAAAGGTTCGATCCAATAAAGTCTTATAGTCTTGACTCAAAGCACGCAACGAACAAAAAGCTATCTTGAAACGAAACGAAAGAAAAATCTTGCAGTTATTACAGAAAATGTCTAGAGAATACAAAACTGAGCACGAAAACAAAATTTTGTTTCGTAAATGAAACTGCCAGTTGCAATATCGCCGTTTGTATGAATGGATGTTAGGGATAAATACGACGGTGGATATACAGGGTGTAACAGAAAGGTGTAGTCATATTTTTAAGGAGATCATTCTGAGCAACTTTCACTATGAAACCCATTTGATCAGAACAACTTTTATTTTCCTTCTCTATACAAATCAGATGACCGCCGAAAAAAAATATGCTCTGATCCAATCGGTTTCCTAGCAAATGTTGCTCAGAATGGTCTCCCTAACGACCCCCTAAATATGACTAAACCCTTATGTTACACCCTGTAGAATACCGTGCCGTTCTGTATTCTAAAATCGTGTGCCCATTTCGAGTAGGAGTTGCAGTAATTAATTACATTTTACGTTCCATGTGAAACCCAGATTATGGGTAGATTGGTTGCATATGTTGGGTGTAACTGTAGCTTCCCTTCCCTTCATGTCCTCACTGTGGCTGAAGAAGACCAGCCAGCACTTTTCAGGAGAATGTGTCATGTACTCACGTAAGATAGCGAGCACTAGGGATGGATAACATTAGGAAAAATAACCTTGCAAACCTCAAACTCAGCGACACACTAGAATTCATTAAAAGAACAGGGAGATTTTTGTGGAGGGGAATCAGCTGAACCAACGGTAACCAGCGCTCAAACACTGGGAATTTAATTTATTAATAACAATAGACAAACGAACCTTCTTTCTTCAGCGAACGTCCGACCTCATCATCTATTTATCATCTTTCGAAGTTTAGCTTGGTATACATGAAAAAGAAAATCTACCTACAAACAATACCTATTGGTTCTGTTATTCACTATTTAGTGTACTCACTCCAAGCTGGAGCAGGCACGATGAGTCCGGAGATCATGTCGTCAGAGATAACAGGTGGGTCTGTGGGCGGCGGCGGACACACCAGAGAGTCGATGATGTCGTCTGTCGCCGCCCGCATCACGCCGGCGACCTCTGGCGGCTCGGTGCGGGATGATCTGAGAGAAACAAGTCAGTTTAACTACCTATCCATGCTTTTGCACCATGGAATTGAGGTCGCCGCAACCGATATACAGCTAAGGATGCTACACCAAAATAAATAAATAAATTAATTATTTGTCGTCACTTCAGCAACGAAAATATTATTAGAAATTATTTACCGGCTTCGGCTCTTTTTAAAAGCTTTTATTTAACTTGCACTGTATGTATGTTTGTTTGTTTGTTTGTTTGTTTGTTTGTTTGTTTGTTTGTTTGTGGGTATCACGGTTCGCGTCAAAAATGTCGGCTTGAATTTGACCCACTTCCCGTTATCCGATTGAGCTGAAATTTCGCATACGTGTATAAGTCGGATGACAATGCGATATATTTCTGACTTAAAGCTGATCTGATGATGGAGACGGAAGACGGTCATGGGAACTCTGTCATAAAACATCGCAAGCCCGTCGAATCTGGGCTCGTTCGATTCGTCTTGACGAATACTTTGGTCCTAGAATATTTTTTATGACATAGTGCTGATCTGATGCTGGAGCCGGAAGGTGGCCATGGGAACTCTGTTACCAAACGACGCAATTCTATCGTGTTTGGTCTCATTTGATTCGTCTTGACAAGCACTCGAATTCTAGATTAGATGTTTTGTCCTGTAAGTAATGATAAAGACTAAAAAGTTAAAAATAAATTAAAAGTAAAAAAACATTTTTAAGCAAAGCTTTTATTTAATGCCCTAAAAAGAAGAAAATAAAATTTCAATTCAATCAAATGCGTCATTTTATTACATTACACAATTTATACGATATAAAAGCTTGTTGCGGGATTTATCTCCAAGTCTGTGCAAATAGGTGCCTACCCACCTAATTAAGTCTACACAAGTAAATCTCGCAACAAGCTTTTATATCGTATAAATTGTGTAATGTAATAAAATGACGCATTTGATTGAATTGAAATTTTATTTTCTTCTTTTTAGGGCATTAAATAAAAGCTTTGCTTAAAAATGTTTTTTTACTTTTAATTTATTCTACACAATACGTTAACACCGATTGTCGAAATCTAGTTCGTGTTCAACCTATTATTTATTTTATCACGACGACCTCTGTGGCGTAACGGTTGCGCATCTGCCTACCATGCGAGAGGTCCCGGGTTCAAATCCCGTCTGGGGATTCAAAAATAAAAAATAAAAAACCCCCACCCAGGTCTTGGATGTTTACATGTTTGTGATGTCGCTGTTTCTTGTTCCCACGACACAGGGTATCCTATGCGGGCCGCACAAGCAATGTATGTGCCAGTAGGTATGTAAATATTTATGTTTATGTATACTTAAATAAAGAGTATACTCAACTATTATTTGCTTCATGATATTACAAGGTAGTTGTGAGATGCCAGAGCGGAATCAGAATATTAATGAACGGCGATATTGATGTATGTTGTTATTTTCTAATGAATGAATATTGTCAAAGACATTCAAGGGAGAGATTGCATCGCTTTACCCACAACATAACAAAGGATCAAAGATGATCTCGATCCAATCGCAAGGGATTGACTCGACTTGGGATTCGTATTAAGTAATACGTGTCGCTGGCGTTTTGTCCCAATACAGTCTGCTGGAATACTTGTACTTGCAGGTTTGCATCGCATAATAGACGTACTTGTTTCAGGCGGCTTAGAGCTAGTTTCTGAGATTCTGTGCGCTAGCAAAGCTCTCACGCTGCGCCAGTATCACTCCTTTGTGCTTGTCACTAAAACTAATTTCAAATGCATCTCCCTCGTGCCATTCCCGGAAAGGTGTTGGAACATGTTATCGCAATACCCAAACTAAACACTTGCTCGAAACTGTTTATAACAACCGAGGACGTAGTACGGATCCCTCGGCTCACCAAACTAATTATTCTCGCCAACTTGTGTGATTAATTGCACGGATCGTCCACGTTTATTAAGATAACAAAGGGGGGCGCCCTTCTTGCGGCCGGAACGGCTTTATCACCGTAAGCGATGAGATAAAATGTCGACTCACAACAATAACATGTAGTCGGGAGAGGTTATTCGGAGATGACATTTGTTGGCGAACATTAATTCACGCGGCGCGGCAACGTCGAGAGGCTCAATTGCGGGAGCGCACAATGAGAGTAAGCCTCCTCCCTCACGAGAGCGGGCGGGCGCGAGAGGGCTGGGGCGGGCGAGTGGGGGCAGGGCGGGGAGCGAAGCCGCCGGTGCACCTGCAGGCAGCTCTCGATGTAGGTCGCAGCGAGCGCTTCAGTAAACCTGTCGCGGTCGCGAAAGGTCAGGTGTATGAGGGCGGGAAATGCCGATGAGCCGGCTCGTTCAGCGCGACCCGGCCTGCGACACTACGACGCACCGACGCTACAGTTTAACTTCCGCTTTATTAACCCCTCGCTCACTTTTCCATTTCGCTAAAAGAGGTCTCGACCTCCATAATATGCAACCCCGAGAAAGAACCCTTTCCATTCGAGTTTTCCTCATCGTTTTTTGTTCAGTTTTATTTTATTTTAATGTTGACTGCTGCTGTTCCGGCGAGAGATGTGTTGATTAATGAGCCGTGAATTTCGACGACAGCTGCTGACAGTGTACTTGCACGTGGCTGTAAAATAATAATGAATGAAATATTGCATACCTCATCATCATTACGAGACATTTTTCCTCTTGTAGAACGCTTTCCAAGTACATCATGTCCAGGTCAGATACTATAGCTCCGTTGATCACCATAATCTCGTCTCCTTTGATGATACCTGAACAAAAGAATACCAAGATGTTTTGTTCGAAGATTTTTTACTGTAAAAAATTCTTTGTTATTGCCAGAGTCTTATTAGTAAGCGATGTAAGAGTATCTTCAGTTTGTTGGTTGTCCTTCCGCTCCGTCTGCACTTTTCCTGGGAATATTCTAGTTCTATTTTCTCACCATCTTCGCAATCGATGGGCGATCCTCTGTACACTAGGATAAACAAACAATGAATGCATGTACGTTAACAGTCGAAAAGAGACATAACAAAGAGGAGGCATGAGAGTCAACTCACCATTCTGCATAGCGACGCTCTTGTCTTCGACCCTGCTGACATAGCAGCAGAGTTCATCCTGTCTCTCCGCGTTTTCAATAAGTTCTGCTTCGACACTGAATCCCCACATCTGTTCGAGGGTGTTTCGAGCCAGCTCCACTTGGTAAAGTATCTTGGCGCAAACTTCCACGACCTCGTGTGTGTGTAGCTAGAGGAACAAACAAAGGATTCTGTACATATATCTAGATGCGGTTCGTATCAAAGTACAGTAAGAAACATTTAAAACTTTAATAAAATAAATCCTCGAAAGTTCGCGTTTATTTTTTTCATGTCGAAGATAATAAAATCTTATCCAACATAATATTAATCATATTTCAACAAGGGCATAGTTTAAGCTTGGTGCACTGCTGACTGAATGGCCATTGGTTTGCAATGTGCAGCAGTCAGCAAGTCAAATAACCTACAATCGCTTAGATTGCATCGAGTCTAGTGTTTGCCGATACCCTGGATACCTCTATGGCAGATAGAAAAGCAGAACTTGATTGTACTCATATGTGGATTGTCTGTGGTGTAGACCGCAATCACTATAATATCAATACTATAATAACACAGAATAATATTATTACATACTAATACAGATAGAGCACCTAGAACAATATATGACACCGGCCTAAACTGAGATGCTACGGAAGCTTCTTTAGTTCGAGGCCATTATCGCTTGGTGCAGCACCATCGAAAAATTGCAAATACCACGAGATGGCACTAAGATATATAGGATTTATTTTAAGATTAGCGCCACCTAGAAGTATGTTAACTGAAACCATAGCGTTAAAGTACAAATCTTCCTCCCCACGCCATCTCTTTTTAAAAGCTTTTATTAAACTTGCACTGTATGTATGTTTGTTTGTTTGTTTGTTTGTGGGTATCACGGTTCGCGTCAAAAATGTCGGCTTGAATTTGACCCACTTCCCGTTATCCGATTGAGCTGAAATTTCGCATACGTGTATAAGTCGGATGACAATGCAATATATTTCTGACTTAAAGCTGATCTGATGATGGAGACGGAAGACGGTCATGGGAACTCTGTCATAAAACATCGCAAGCCCGTCGAATTTGGGCTCGTTCGATTCGTCTTGACGAATACTTTGGTCCTAGAATATTTTTTTATGACATGGAGCTGATCTGATGCTGGAGACGGAAGACGGTCATGGGAACTCTGTCATAAAACATCGCAAGCCCGTCGAATTTGGGCTCGTTCGATTCGTCTTGACGAATACTTTGGTCCTAGAATATTTTTTTATGACATGGAGCTGATCTGATGCTGGAGACGGAAGACGGTCATGGGAACTCTGTCATAAAACATCGCAAGCCCGTCGAATTTGGGCTCGTTCGATTCGTCTTGACGAATACTTTGGTCCTAGAATATTTTTTTATGACATGGAGCTGATCTGATGCTGGAGACGGAAGACGGTCATGGGAACTCTGTCATAAAACATCGCAAGCCCGTCGAATTTGGGCTCGTTCGATTCGTCTTGACGAATACTTTAGTCCTAGAATATTTTTTATGACATGGAGCTGAGCTGATGCTGAGACTAAAAAGTTAAAAATAAATTAAAAGTAAAAAAACATTTTTAAACAAAGCTTTTATTTAATGCCCTAAAAAGAAGAAAATAAAATTTCACTTCAATCAAATGCGTCATTTTATTACATTACACAATTTATACGATATAAAAGCTTGTTGCGAGATTTACTTGTGTAGACTTAATTAGGTGGGTAGGCACCTATTTGCACAGACTTGGAGATAAATCCCGCAACAAGCTTTTATATCGT
Organism: Argyresthia albistria; assembly: GCA_963457715.1. Classification (NCBI taxonomy): domain Eukaryota; kingdom Metazoa; phylum Arthropoda; class Insecta; order Lepidoptera; family Argyresthiidae; genus Argyresthia; species Argyresthia albistria. Next base: position 8,040,413 of record OY735256.1, on the reverse strand, counting down.
ATAAATTGTGTAATGTAATAAAATGACGCATTTGATTGAAGTGAAATTTTATTTTCTTCTTTTTAGGGCATTAAATAAAAGCTTTGTTTAAAAATGTTTTTTTACTTTTAATTTATTTTACTAAAGGTTACTAATTTTAATTTGTATGGGATGGGCACCCTGTGGTAGTAGGTAGTTTAGTTAACCGTTTCGGATCAAAACACTACAGTTATCTCTTGTTCATTGATTCCCTCACTCGTTCACAACTTTCCTTTTATTAAGATCCAGCGGACTAATGTTGTTACGCTATCATTTAAAAGGGTAATGTAATTAATGAATTCCATTAGGATTTTTTCCTCGGTAAATCGGAATTAATTGAATATGCATCTTGTTTATTTAAGGGCATCCCCCGATCTTTTTCCCCTGACAGGAAGACGTTGCCTATGCAAAAATCTAAGGCTTAGAACACAGCATTAGCAATGTAAAAACTTGGAGCTGTATCTACTTTAGGTCGGGTAGACTTAAATTGAAAAAAAAAACACAAACAAAAACACGACAAAAACAGAATTTCAAGTAAAAACTTCGTTTCTGGAATAGAGTTTACGCCGGGGAGTTTCATTGAATGAATAATATCAGGTTCTTGACAGATGGGCCAACCATTTCGATAGCGGTTTTCCTTTTCGGATTAACTATATAATTTGGATGTAATCAGAAAGTTAATTAAAAACATGAATTGAAAATAACATTGGATGCACTAACATTCTACATGAAATTACCCTTATACCCTATATGGATTATGAGAAAGGCCCGCTGATACGGACGGACGGACAGACGGACAACGGTAATGGGATTCTGTTTAGCATTCAGATGTGGAACCCTTAAAAGGAAAGCAATATACTTATTTGAATTTGAAAAGATTTTTTCTTCAAGTCTTGGGTTTGAATCCCGGCTGGGTACAAAAAAAAAATATCCCCAGGTCTTGGATGTTAACATGTTTGTGATGTCGCTATTTCTGGTTCCCACGAAACAGGGTATCCTAGTGTGGGGCCAGAAACAATGTATGTGCCTGTGTGTAAATGTTTATTTTTAATATACTTAGATTTAGAGCGTACTTAATGATTATTTGCTTCATGATGTTACAAGATAGTTGTTAGATGCAAGAGCGGAATCTGAATATTGGTCTCCGTCTCCTACCCAACATGGTTTGCTGGAAGAAATCTCTTATTAGAGATAAGCTCGCCTTTGTACATATGTTTTCTATGTTAAGCTATTTTTACTATCATGTGAGTACAATAAAGAAATTACGAATTACGAATATTAATGGACGGCGATATTGATGAATGTTGGTATTTTCTAATGATGATATGCCTGTATGTTTATGTTTATGTTATGTATTGGTAATTAATAAGTGTGTTTTAACGTATTTGTTTTGAATTAATTTTAACCTAATGGTTTTATAAAAATTGTTTAAGGAAATTGTTCCCATTGAGTGCTGTGTGTTTAATCCACAAAATATTACTTATTGTTCCACCCCGGAGAAAGCATTAAGCATTCCTGGATATATCCATCGAACCACAGATAACAAATTACTTTCCAATAACGGAAAAGGTCCCAATAGGAGTAAAGTGGCTTTAAACCTTTTTAACCGTCGTCGGTCGCTGGGAGAGAAGGAAGTTTATATTTTTCAATGTTTGCGAATGGCCCAGTCTCTGCGGGAGAACTCTGAATGCATATTTTTTTAATAAGCTCTACGAATTCGGAGAAATTAAGTCCTATTCATTAATTTGTTAATGCTTTAGAAATATTGGTCACAGAGAGATCCAATCTTACATTGATAAACAACAACCTAATATCGAAATAACATTATGCTTCAACATAAAATCCTCCAGATTTATATAATAGGCATGACAAAAGATTTTGAAATCCTTTTCCGTAATGTGTGTACAAATCAATAACGAAATTTAAAGCTATTTTTCTAATAGTTTGTAACAGTGGGCGGAAAAAGCTCTCAGGTCAGTCTACAACCATTTACAGAAAACCGTATCAGAATCCGCCGGTATATTTGAAAACGAATATACCGGCGAATATAACAGAAAACGAACGAGTGGCATTTTTGAAAACGTGAAAATTAATCTTGAATTTGCGCTCGAAAGTTAATCGTGTTCGAATTTATTTTCTATTGGTCCTCTTTTTATACATTTTTTAAATACTCGAAAGCAGTGTTACCATTATATTCAAAACCTTTAACAACAAACTTCGTTTCACGAAAAAAAAACCAAAAAAAACCGGCCAAGTGCGAGTCGGACTTGTGCACGAAGGGTTCCGTACCATTATCTATAAAAAACCGCAAAAAAATATTGTTGGGAGCCCCCCTAAATATTATTTTTATTTTATTTTTTTAAGTAAATAATATACTCAATATATTGTGAACATTTTAAGCGTCCATTATCAATATCGAGCAAAAATGAGCAAAAAAATCACGTTTGTTGTATAGGAGCCCCCCTTAATATTAAATTTATTTTGATTTTTAGTATTTGTTGTTATAGCGGCAACAGAAATACATCATTTGTGAAAATTTCAACTATCTAGCTACCACGGTTCATGAGATACAGCCTGGTGATAGACAGACGGATGGACAGACAGACAGACGGACGGACGGACAGCGAAGTCTCAGTAATAGGGCCCTGTTTGGCACCCTTCTGGTACGGAACCCTAAAAATGGCGTTTTTATAAATTCATAATTCATAATTTCTTTATTGCACACAAAAAAAAAGTTAACTAATCACGGTAGGTAATATAAAGTGTACAATGGCGAGCTTATATCTAAAAAGAGATCTCTTCCAGCAAACCAAGTTTCGATGAGAGAGGTTGATAGCTGAGCGGGGGTAGACCCATTTGTACAACAATAAATTTAAAAGGTTGCATACATAAATATATAATATGCATTCTAAAATTTACTTATACCTAAACATAAAGACTAAAATAAATATATATGATAGATACCTATATATACATTAAACTTTTTAAATAAATACAAAAATATATTATATGTATATATATAAATTCGTGCATGAAAGTTGCGCTTTCGAATGCTAATTGGTTTTTGACGGTTTCAAAAATGCTACTCCTGTATGTGTGTCCAAAAGCACTCTAGTTCAAACGGTTAGACGAATTCTACAGCGGTTTTCTGTAAATGGTTGTAGAATTTACTGTGAGGGTTCTTGGATATCTTTTGGTAAAATCGGTTAATCCGTTCGAAAGCAAGGCTCATGGCGTTCAAGCGGGTGACCAGCCACTTTCAACGAACTGTACTGTGGGAACCAATAGCTATATAGAGCCCGCCATCATTTTAAATTATATAAAATTTTATTTACTTTAAAGTGACTAAAGCAGTCAGACACTTCTTTCACAGAGATTTTGACCAAAAACTGAAAAAATACCAAAAATTTCATGGTTTTTGGGTACACCGCCGCTCGCATAGCACTGGAAATTGAAAATAATAGAATATTCTATTGTTGGTTTAGGCCTTAAAAACATATAAAGATTCAGAACCTCCCGATCTTTTGCAAGCACGACCCCCTTTTCATGTTTAAATTGACTGTACTATAAGACGAAGTAATACAGGGTGTAACAGAAGCGTGTAGTCATATTTTAGGGGGTTGTTAGGGAGACCATTCTGAGCAACTTTTACTATGAAACTTTATTTTTCATTGCTCCATACGTTTTGGTCCGGGCGGTCAGCTGATTTGTATAGAGAAGCAAAAATTAAAGTTGCTCTGATCAAATCGGTTTCACACTGAATTTTGCTCAGGATGATGTCCCTAACAACCCCCTAAAATATGACTACACCTTTCTGTTACACCCTGTATAGTTGTAATTCATAAACTGAAATTAATGGATTAACTAACTTGGGGTTTTACCCTGCAAAATACAATAGATTGAGGCTTTATTGAAAACATGGTCATTTTGGGTCGAGACCCTTAACCTCGGATCATTAGAGTATTTTCGGACACATCGTTTGGAGGACCCAATTGTACGGCAAAATCAATAATATAATCTCTAGGGAGGACGCAATTATAGTCAGACCCAGGATGGATTACGAGTCGAATATGTGTATGAAAATACTACAAATATTTAATCGATTACTTTTACGAGTATGCTTCATCAGCGACAGGAACTTAAAATTAGTTTTCGGTAGTCACGGGAGTGGTGGGTGAGCTTTCATGAACAATTCTCAGCTTTACAAACCAATTAACAGACCCAATTTTCCAAATTAATATTATAGCTTTCAAAGTTGGCCTCTGACTCAATCACGATCCAGCCACCAAGTATACTCAGGCCCGTAATAATAAACCGCTCTCAGATGTGAATTCTATTAACAATATCATAATGAAGGTTTCGCCATATCAAATCTAAATGATAAAAGTGTTTCAAGGAACGGAGCTATTTCCTGCTGTTTTTGTTTAGATATTGTAGAACAAAGGACAATGAGTAATAGTGTTGCCTTTTTTTTTTCGCGCGGCCATCAACCAAGCCTTGTTTTTCTAGTGCGAATAGTGCAACAATGAATACAGACGGTCGATGTAACAATTTTATCAAATTGACCAAGGCTCTTGATCATTATTCATACTACCAGGTTAATCAAGTTTCCCATGTAATATATAACCGGGCAGTATGATTTCTTGAATCAATACCAGCTCTTTGAGGAACTCAACCGGCACTCAGTGCCACAAGTTCTATTTCTTTCAATTAATTTAGTTTTATGACCCGTTCCAAGTGCTAAAATTGAATCTGTATACGAACTAACTAACGCTAGTTAACTGACTGCCTCCAGTGGAAGAAGTAGATGGCACTGTTGGTGATTTTTTTATGTCATTTTTAGGGTTCCGATCCTTAAAAGAAAAAAAAGGAACCATTATAGGATCACTTTTTTGTCCGTTCGTCTGTACTTCCGCATGTCTGTCCGTCTGTCCGTGTGTCAAGAGCATTATTTCAAAAACGCGTGAACGTATCAAGCTGAAATTTTTGATTTTTTAGGGTTGATGGTCGCATATATCAACCCTGTGAAAAAATCAACCTTCTAGGTCAACACAATCGAACGCTACGACCGTTTATGCTGTAAAATTGTTAGATTTTTATAGTAATCGCAATGGACCCAACACTGACTGGATGACATCATATTTTTTTAATATGTAAAGCTAATTACACGTGTTAAGCTCTCCAAGTGTGATAGGAACCCTTGGTGCGTGAGTCCTACTCGCACTTGACCGTTTATTTTAAATAAAAACACGCACCAGGAACGCAGCTCCGTCCACGTCCACCTCGATGAACCCTGTCATACCCTACTCGTGGAATCTCGGTCAAAATAATACTTTTGCACAATATTTTCTGTATTCAGTCGAGCTCGTAAACGTGGGTCAGAGACAATTAAATTAAAGTCCCTTTATCATGGTAGCAAAAAAATTAATTCCCCTGTCAAGAAACATTTCGTCGTGCATTGGTTACCACTAACTATTCATTCAATCGAGTTAATGTAATCAAAATCATAAACCATTCCTATTTTACATCATATCGTCAACGTTCTGTCAAGAGCTACAAGTTGTTTTTATTCGCTGTAAGTGAATAGTTAAAAAAAAAACATCTCAATCGCTCGAGCCGTTCATGACTTTGGCGCTTAGCAACACACTTAGCGATTTATTTTTAAATATAGGTAACTATAAAGGTAGAAGATATAGAATAAGCGTCTTTGTTGTTTGTTAGCCAAGGTTGTTTGTTTAGCTACAAGCGAGATAGATCCCTCCTCTTCAGCAGAATAGTACAATAATCGGTAAAGTGCGAGTCGGACTCTTACACGAGGGGTTCATCATCGTATAAGAAAAAGTACAAAAAACACGTTTATTCTATCGAGAAACCCTTATTTTAAAATAGGTATTTCATTTACCTACGATGGTAAATTCTGCAAATCAACATCCACAGCGTATTTCGTAATGGAAATGAGGATTCCGACAAAACAAAATGTTAACTTTACTGACATAGGCACATAACTTTTGATTTCATGTAACTAACTTCGTGAGATTCATACCAATTTGTGGAATTGAATCTTCATTCTTACTCACGTTTAATGAAATTAGTTACTGACTTAAATCTAATATGAAATAATAGAGTTTATCAAACTTTGAAGTCGATAAACTCATTCATCCTCAAGGAAATAATGGCCATTCGTAACTAATTTAGCCTCGCAATGCGTACATAACTTACAAGTAAAATCAAAAGTCTAATAAATAGCCGATATTCGGGATCTTGGTCGTTTATTCAGGATTTATCAGGAACGTGCGACATTAGTTTCTCCGCGATCTGACAACGGGAACTAAACTTGGTCATGCTCGTAGATAGTTTGGCTCGATAGAGAGTTTTCAGGCTGCTTCTTTAAAATAGGGTTGACTATTAATGCTGAATATTTTCTATCTATTTGTTGGCGGGATAGCAAGCAATTTTAAAGATATTTAATTCAGATAGGTAAGAAATAAATAATCTGAAATGGTATCGATTTATCTTTCAAAGTTCAATGTTGTTCTTATGAACACCTGAAAAACAAACATGGAGGGAGATAAAAGGAATACTTACATAAGTCTCTATGAGATCGCTTCGATGTGGCACGAAGTAATTGAGGTCATCCATATCCCTTCGTTTCTTTACTCTCACGAAATGCTCGAGAGCGTTTAGCGACCTCCTGGCGCAGGCAGCTGCTAGGAATTCCTCCACTGTCATCCCCTCTCGAACACCCACACTGGCCGTGGTGCCTTCCGGCAACGACACCCGGACTGCGGCCTCGCCCTCTTCGCGGGACATCTGTTATTAATATCTACGTTTAGAATAGATAGCAAGTCTCAACATAATGTCGAGTATTTCAATCGTGGTGTAGTAATATAGACTTGATGTATACGAGTTTAGTGCATACCAATAATTATGCATACATTATTAATATCCTTAATCCTTTATAACAGGGATATTAATTACTTAGTTCTGCCGTATGAAGCCTTTTATGAAGCTACGTATTTACGAAGGCTTTTGTTTGCTTTGCGTCAACTAGAGGTTTGAGTTACCTACAAAAAAAATCAGTGAAATAAATCTTATTTGCAAGTGCCCTCAGGAATAGGATGAAGGATGGAGGTAATGGAAAATAAATTGGGTAAGAAAGTTACCATCGAGCACCGCGTCGCAATCACATAGATATCCTTTTGGGTCTAAAACTCTCAACAAAATTAGAACCTTACGGACTACCGTCATAGAAGGGTGAGCAGGTGTTTTTTTCGTAGATAACGAAGGTTCTATTCACTTTAGTATCGAAAATATATTGCTAAGATGATATTTCTCAAAATATTTTATTCTTCTGTTACTCAGATTTAACGAGATCCATTAACCGGTGGTGCGGTAGAGACAATAGTGGGATAAATTAAGCAAATAATGTATAACCCCACGACGAACAGACAGATAAAAGAGATTTGCGAAAGACTTAGGCGAATCTCTTAAAACAGTGTTCTAAAGTATTCCTTCAGTCAATAACCTTTCAGGAGTTCGCTAAAACAATCATAAAGGGTGAATCGCTATCATAAATACCTACAACCTCAAAGGGCGAACTAAAAAAATAAAAAAGGTCGTCAAGTAGTTCACCTGAGCTTTCTAATTTCAGCGGACGCTTAGTTTTTAACAAAGTTGGCTGAAATTTGTTTAAGAATCAAGGGTAAGCCGCCTAATGACTGGCAGTCAGCAGTAACTGCCGAGTAGTAATAGTCCGTTGTCGTGACGTTGCGCGGCGCGTATTAGAGGTCACGCCAACGCCGCATTTCTCCCGGATTTAGCCTCGTGATTTATGTCGGGTTGTATTGTGAGGGGAAAAGTCGACATCTGGAGCACCTGGAATGGTTTAATTTTCGTACAAATTAGGTACTTGCCTGCATGGAGCGCCGGCTCGACCCCGAGTTAGATCGGGAGAGGTTCGGCGCTCGTCGCTTGGTGGCGCCACGGCCAGCCAGTAAGTTGTTCAAAAGAGATGGTGATCGAGCACATATAAACGCGTGGAAGGACGACACGGTGAACACTCCGAGTTTGTTCAGAGTGCTTTTTGTAGCCCGAGAGACGTGTGTCAGTAGTGACTGTAACAAATTGTTTCATTTCATTCCACAATCTGGCTCATATATAATTTGAAGACACGTGATATACTTAAGTAGAAAATTGATGCTAAAATAGAACGTCTCTACTACTTTGTTTCTATATATACAATTATAAATTCTGAGTCTGACGACCTCCGTGGCGCAGCGCAGGGTTCAAATCCGGGCAGGGAACAAAAAAAAACCCAGTTCTTGGATGCTTTACATGTTTGTGACGTCACTGTTTCTGGTTCCCACGACACAGGGAGTATCCTAGTGTGGGGCCAGAAGCAATGTATGTGCCTGTGTGTAAATGTTTGTGTTTATGTTTAAATGTGTTATAGGTCAAGATGTTGGATTTTTCTCGTACCCAGCTGGGATTCGAACCCGAGACCTTTCGCTAAAGAGTTGGAGCCTTGACCGCAACGCCACAGAGAGTGCCAAATGTGTTCTGACATTATTCACTCTTCTTCTAATCGAGTCGACGGTCATCTCAGACGCAGGCCAAAGTTAACCAGCCCAAAATCATATTGAATATTGTAAACAAATTCTGTACCCTTTGTCCTACCTACCTACTAGCTATCCCACATGTGTGTGTGTGTGTGTGTTTACGAGAGGATATTCGATGTGACAGGGGTCGAAACAGTTTCCAAGTCCGGCCTTCGGTCAACGGAACTGTCCAGTATGACAGGGTCGCCATCAAATTTCCTCTTCTTGTCACCTTGATTAAATAATTTTCACTTCACACCCTCAGAACCAACATCGCACTGTTTATGGGTGTATTCTTCGACACGGTTAAAAACTATTTTTTTGTAATAAATTAAAACGTAATGCTTTATGCTAACGTTATTTAGTGAGTAAACATTAAATACAAATTCGAAGGAAAGTTAGCAAAATCATTGAACTTTTACATCACAGCAGCAGTTATAATTGGAATTAATTACCCTCGCGGTTCAACTAAAGATAAAGATAAAATACGTTTTATACGTTAACTTTACTTTACTTTGCCTCCAACGTTCCGACTAAATTCACGTCAAACTGAATTAGATGTATGTTATTATGAGTTCATTGAATTTGACAACAATTTCTACTCTACGGTCTCCTGACGGGGCCTTTAGGTATTTATCACGGGCACGGAATATGACTTGTCTTACTACAACTGATGTATAGTAAATTGTAAATGTAAACATAGTATGAAACAAAGTTGCTTCCCGCGGTCTGTCCCTACTATACAGGATGATAGAATGATAGTACCCATCATTATGAACCACTTTTCCCAAGAAACATCTTTTATAGTCGCAAAATTCAAAATAATAATAATAATTTTATTCAAAAAAAATATCTATGATACCGCAAAAGGGCTTTTCAAGGCGACAGCTTATTTCATTACTTAGTTTTGACGCCTTATAAACTCCATAACAAGGTAATTTACCTTCGGGTTAGGTAATTCGCCGCTCTGCAGGCTGGCCATGTAGCATCTTAGTCGGAACTGCTCGCAGTGTAATCTCTCCAAGTTCTCTTCCCATTGTAGCATCTGTACAGCGAGTTGCGCACGAGTCTCCGGATCAGACACCACCGACTGCTGCAAGTCAGCCATGTGCTTCAGTTTGTAATCCTGTTGACAAAACTGCCGAATGTACTTCAGAATAATTACGCAGCCGTATGCAGCTGGCTGTAGTCAATCTAATGTGTTGAGTAAGTTCATTCGTATGTGGTATATTTTCTAAAGAAGCAGTCAGTTGTTGTTTATGAGATGGTGCGGACATAAATTTTAACTAGGGCTGGTTAGGTTACAAAAGTTTGGAAGGGTTGATAGTAATGCACGCAGTTAAACTATTGAAATTAATTCCTAAAATATTTTACAATTCAAAAACCAATCACAATAAGTTTTACTTCAAAAATGAGAGTGATTAACTGCCTGCGTTGCCAACCCAATATGTATTATCTTATCATAAATCTATATATAATCATACTATATTGCAACGTCTCTTTGTTAACAGTTCATTTGACACGACAACGCAGCTTTTTGTACCGTCGTCGGTCGCGTTGTTACGTCTCCATCGCAATTTGAATAGTACGCGCGCGTTCCCCTAAGCTGGGACCAGAGGAACTGACGTGTGATATGAATATTGATGAGAGCGTGTTCCTATATAGACACCTGCAATATCTATTTAGAATCGAGTCGTTAGTTCATATTCTCGACAAGAAAATATTCTCGGCCTAACAGTTCAAAATTATAACAAGCAGGTATTTCATCAATATCACCATTTAATTAATAAGGATGGTATATAGAAGCTCTATTTACCACACGCCAATTAGCTTTGATAGACATACATACCTACGCAAATACGTAATTTGTTGCCACTATATAATCTGATTATATCAACCAAAATATCATTATGTAACAACACGAGCATAATTAGGTCCAACATTCGCCTCATTTCCACTATTTACAGTGGACAGCAAACACAGATGGAGCAGTTAGAGCATATTCGTCTGTGGTAAATATGTACTGGGCAGAGGCTTCCACAAAGGCTTTGACGCGTGTTGCGGTCGGCTGGTGAGGGTCGGAAATTGGTGCGATTTCCACTGGAACGCAGAAGCCACAAGAGCCTTCACGAATGGTTCACGCTACATATCTAGCTATACGGGGCTATCTCTAGCAACTTCCGACGAGCGGGCGGGATTCAGGACAGATATTATTAATTGAAATAGGCATTTTGGAATTACAGAGCTTAAATACCTACATAGGTAGATATCGAATGTAGTGCCACAAACAGTTCGAGTTTATAAAAAAAAATAAGTACCCACACATTTTAGTAAGTTTTACAATTGTACTCTGTTTGGCAGAATAAACGAATTTGTATTTGTATCTAGGGAATAATCTCAGCGTCTGCTACACAGAAAAATATTTGATAGCATAGCTATTGCAACAAAATATCTCAAATATGTTGGTGCCTGGAAATACTATTACAGAAATTCGATCTCAGCTCAATTCACAGGCAGACGCACCGACCAGCCCCATTCGTGTATGTTTCGTAAAACGTATGCAACGTATGTGAGCACGGAGCGGGTCTCTGCTTTGTAAACACAATTCTATCTAGGTTCCTTATACATATTTCATTAAAATGCATCTAGGGCCAGCTATGAGTTATGGATGAAGAAGGAGAAGATTTCACCACTAAACATATTCACGACAAGCTCAGCACAAGCAATAAATTTCCCTCTATACAGTTGCTTTTCGCTCCGCTACGGTGTAAGTACATGAGGGTTTAAACTGAACAATGAGTCTCTGAAATGCATTCAAAATTGACTCTTAGGTATTTGTTTTAAAGCTTGGGCTCTGCTGCCACCATACTGGTTTACGTAGGCAGTTAGATATCTGTGCTGCTTCAACAATGCGTCTGTTAGTTCAGGCGAATGCGATGCGCAGTTTAAAGCAGAACATCATACCATGAATATTGAATATGCGTTATGCGAAATAGTTTGTCGATTTTTTTGTCCTTTATTTTCATTATAACTCTACTTGAGGAAGTCTTTAATTATTACCTGACAATTGCCACAGTAAAACATGTCTTGCAAGTTCTAGCAACTTCAGATGTTTTCTAGGTGTTCGCTGGCTTGTTTTGCTCTCAAAGAACTTTTATCGAGCACCACAAATAAAGAGTTTAAAAACAGGCAAGTACAGGTACAAATGGTATAATACAAATTGCATTCTACTCACCGACTCAATAGCTTTCTCGAGACGATAAATTTCTTCTTGTAACAGATGGAGCGTCCCCGTCTTGCCGCGATGGCGAGCGAACGCTGCCGCACATGCGCTATGTATACTGTTCACCCAATTTTCCAGTTCCATCTGAGTACAGAGACAAATGCATGAACATTTTTATTCGTCAGGCAACTCCTATTAAAATAGTTGCAGGGACTTACCTGGCACGGCGCTTGGAACAAATAGGCGTCTCCAAATGCTGTACTCAGACAGAAGATATAGTCTCGCTTGGGGTGCTCGGGTATCGGCTGCATGATAGCTCCGTCGACTATGATGAGGTGCTTGGGCGCCGCTTCGACCGAGCGACCCTCGCGTGAGTCACACGGGTAGAACAGTAGTGTGGTCCCTTTCAAACAGACCCAGTAGCCCTTCCAACCGCGCTTGCGCGCTAACTCAATTTGGTGCTTTTTCCTCAGTAACCATTTCTTCACGCTTAGGAACCTGAGGAAATTACGGGTGATATTGTAATAAAGGTTAGACTAGACAATGTATGTAAAACTATATACTACCTTTGGATTTGTGGCTTAGTGTAATCTTGATTTTATATTGGTAAGAATGGGATGGTGCTTGATGGGAAGTAGGCTTTGAAACAAAACAGCGACACTCATAAAATAACTTTAATTCACAAAAAAGTTCACAAAATTCTGGTAAAATTAACGTAAATATGTGTAAAGTTTACTTTTCAACGCATTTTTAAATTGTTATTTTGGGTTGGTAGCTAATGTGCTCTTTATGAAGCACTTCCGCAACAAGAGGGTGTTTTTCCTTCAAATAAAACAAGTTATGAACTTGTTCGATAATACCACAGTAAACCGCGTACATGACTGCGGTGTGGATTTTTTTCTCAGTGTGAGCTCGTCTGCAAGGCAATATAAAGTTTGCTCTGATTAGGGATTGGATTTTGTCGATAGAGACTCCTCGGGTCCTGCGCCCGAGAACTTCCATAGCCCAGATAACAACATTTACTGGTGTTGGCGTGGTACGCTTCTTCCATTTGCTCTTGACGATTGCATGGTTAGACCTTACTTGATATATGTCAGTATCAGATGATTGACTGTCTGGTCTGGTCATCTCCTTATACTGGACGTTAAAATCATTATGTGTACAAAAATTTTGATGGGTAGTAGTTCATTCAAGTTATATTTACTAATAGGTACTTTGCATTTATTTGTATTTTGACTAAATCTGCCAGTGTCACTTGGTGTCACTGCCTCAGATAACAATAACCACAGAGTTTTATGGGGGGCCATCTTTAATACCATAGATTATGAAAACAAAGAGTTTCGGTCACCCGAGAAGGATTCTCTTTGTTTACTTCCTGCCATGCAATACGCTCTTCAATCTAACCCCCTTATAAAGACTGTGAAAGATGTATATCTCATGTGTATCATGTGTATACAACCGGAGGAACAGCAGAGAGAGCTATATAGCTGTGTCCGACTTCACCTCCCATATACACCCAGTACAACTCTTTACTACAGGGTTTCCCGAGGCCGTGTTGCTCTACCGGTGATATAAAGTAATCATTCATTCAGTCATTAGCGAAACCTCAATTTGAAACAAGTCGGGATATATGAGAGATATATGTAGAGTCGAGCTACAGTACACTTTAGAGCTAATAATGCGGTAGTAAGCAATTTTCTGCCTTGCAACTTTAGATTGAAATGTAAAAGGCAGACTGCAACTTGCCTACTCACGCACGATGCAATCTGCTGCAAGGCAGCAAATTGCAGCAACAAGTTGCTAGTCAGACTGCATCGTGAGTAGGGCCTTATAAATGAACTCCGTAAAATATGCGCTCCGTGGCCTAGTGGTTTTCATGCTTGCTACTCACGCAGCAGGTTTGAATCCCAGTGCTGACCATGTACCAATGAGATAAATCATTTTATCATAAGTTCGTGAGACGGATGTTATGACGAAGATGGAAATCATCGTGAGGAAACCTTCATTACTCCATAGCTGCGACGATGAGCTTGCCCCCAGTCACGCAAAATGGATGAATCACTGGTTAAAAGTGGGCACAGTTGTGCCTCTGCCACCCCGTATAGACATAGACATAGACATTCGTTTATTCACTGAAGAAAACATGGGTCCATCAAGAGGCAATTTCAAAGGCAGGAAATCGACATTAAATTGTAGGAAAAGGCGTGAAGCTATGTAAGTTTTTATTAATTTATATAATCATCGATGAAATAGCATAAAGCTGTTGTCGTGATATATAACTGCGTAATATAACTTTATATGATTGCGTTCGTTCGTTTTGCTCATATCCGCGTTACATGATATTTCTAATTGAGGTGAGTAAATCTTTGCCGAAAAGGGGTTGAACGGAATTTGATTTATTGCAGAAGTTAGATGCTTAGCTAACAGTTTTACAGGATAGCTGACTCGCTTAATTAATGATCAGTGCGATAGAAAATTAATCACCAGATTTCAGTTTTTGTCTTGCCTGAGGGCACAGAAGAGATAATAGTACCTGAGGGTACAAATGGTTATTTGTGACAAATGGACAAAGGGTTTAACAGGGAAGCGATGGAACAAAACTTGTCTTCGTTTATTTAAATCCGTTAGAAGTTGGAACCGAAAATTGTGAAAATGTTATAAACGACAACATGCAGAGCCTTAAAAACTCGCTGATTTTTTTTTTCAAAAGAAACTTTAGCAAACATGAGTAGGTACTTACTTGAGAAAGAACCCTTCCCTACTCCGATGTATAACTCGGCAGTTTTTGCCGCGTTGAATGGGTCAGGGCTAAGATTTCCCTCCGGTCATTTGGGATTCATGGAAGAGGAATTGTAGCCTTAAGAAACATAAAAGGCGCCGTAGGCTTTCCTTCAGAAGTTGTCTGCGGTAATACAACATCGCCGTTCCTTACTTTGACATTTTTGTTGTCGTGGTAAGATACTGTTGAATGGGTTTCTATTAGCATCTTTAGAAATTCAACAATTTTGGCTCTCGCTTTTAAGACTTTATTAACGAGAGCAAGGATAGGCGAGGAGAGGCGAGATTTAAAATAAAACTATTAGCACCTACTTGCCTTTATAAATAACATTCCTATTAGTGCTTGACTAATCATAAATTTGTTGTGGTGTACTGTAAAAGCATATTCCCCGTCCCCGTTGCTATTTATTCAACCGTTGTTATTGTTGTTATTCAGCTACTATTCAGTAATCATCATTTTTAGAAAATTTATTAGTTCCCTAAAAAACTATAAAATACGGAGACGCAATTTTTTTCTTCCAAATGTGATGAGTAAACCGATCCTCACTGTAAAAGACCCAAGCTTTATCATATAGGGTTGGTCGATTAGAAAGAAACTAACATTACAATACAAATTATCGCTATCTTTGTTTACGTCATAAAATAATTCAATTTCATTCAGAAATGTATCAAAATAAATCCGGGAAATAGGATTCCAATACCCGTGGTGTATTTTTAGGATTCCGAGCCTTAAAAGGAAAAAAAGGAACCCATAAAGGATCACTTTGTTGTCCGTCCGTCCGTCCGTCCGTCCGTCCGTCCGTCCTTCCGTCCGTCCGTCTGTCCGTCCGTCCGTCCGTCCGTCCGCCCGCCCGCCCGCCCGTCTGTCCATCCGTCTGTCCGTCCGTCCATCCGTCCGTCGGTCCGTCCGTCCGTCCGTCCATCGTCCGTCCGTCCGTCCGTCTGTCCGTCCGTCCGTCCGTCCGTCTGTCTGTCTGTCTGTCTGTCTGTCTGTCTGTCTGTCTGTTTGTCTGTCCGTCTCACCTTCTGTTAAGACTTTTTCTCAGAAACGCATGGAGGTATAAAGTTGAAATTAATACCGATTACTCACGTCTGTGATCTCTTAAAGTTGTGAAAAAAATAAACTTATAGGTCAACGCAATCAAAAGATACCGCATATGTCTCAATTTTGCTGAAATTGCTGAATAAGAGCCCAGGAGTTACGGGTAAAAATAATGATTCAGCGGTCACATATCCCCGTGACTAAAATCGTTGGGCACCTATTTTCATCATGCGTTTGAGACAATTTATCCAACCGGTTGAATTCTTTAGGGTACTTACCCAGCCTTCCTGACTGCGCCCGTGCAGTTGAAGGAGGCGGCTGCAGCGCCAGTCTGCTTGCCCTTGTACGGCGAGTTCATCGCACTCTCTCCCTGGTCCTCCTCGTCAGACACCGCCGTGGTCAGCGACATGCGATCATCGTCCGATATCTGTTGCAAAAATACAAAAGATAGTAGTAGGTTGACTTTCAAGCGAATAATCTGTGATTTATATTTTAGAGGTGGCTTGCCTAGGTCATGATCATGACATGAGACATAATAATGTGTATGGTTTAGTTACTGAGCAAAAATTCGTTATAAATTATATTTACACTGGGGAGTACACTGACTAATTGTAGTTATAGTCAAACATTTGCAATTGCGCAGTGTTGCAGAGTGGCTGCCTGGCAACAATAAAATGCTTCATTTTACTCCAAACTTCCGTACAAGATCTCCAAAAATGAGAAAGTAAGGGTCTGGAAATTAACAAGCGGCAATAAAAATCAAGTAACCGTCAACGATGCTAATGACCGACAGGAGGAATCGCGGCTCTAAAGCTGCAGATAACGGCTAAAGACGGCTCCGGCGGACACCGTCATTAGGGCGCGGATAACTGAATAATGGAGCCAACCGGACCATCTCGTCGCAATTAGGATTTAACTTTTTTAACCAATACTCCGCAGCTAATTCAGTCAATTGAATTTCTAGCAAACGATTGCAATCCATTTAAAAATACGATTAAGATATAAACATAAATAATCAATATAAATATAGCATTGTTTGTCACAGATGAAGTTAATTAACAACGGCAGGGATCAGTAAACAACTCCTCTGTTGAAAAGGAAATGTTTTATTATTACCCATAAATACAAATTGAAATTTATGTTCTGAAACATCGACTTATCCACTTTTGGAGCGCGGTGGCCGCAATTTTCCTCATGAGTTTTAGGCACAGATATTCAAGCTTTTCAGCCTACCCGTGGTGAATGCGTGTTTGCTTCTCGTTTGCTGCAGTTTAAAAACAGAATAGGATATGATTGGTGATATGCAGTCTGATGAGTATGTATGAAATCTTTTATTGCTAGAAGCTAGGTCCCCAGAGCCAACAAACTGAAATTCAAGATCACTGCAACTGCAACGGTAATACTGTGATTTCTACAGGTACCTAAATATTTTTAGATAAGACTTACCCTAAGATGTTTCCAAAATCTTTCTGAACTCATTTTATTGATTCGGTCTGCAGACTTATTGAAATGAGATCCATTCATATGAAATATTTTTGCTTGGCAAACAAGAATGCGAATTGGGACAGCAGTAAAATTGAAATATTACAGCCTCAAGCTATATCCGAAGAAAATGGATATTTCGATGCATATTCTCATATAACATTCTTAACTGGTTTGAAATAAAAGCTTCAATTATTTTTCCTTACTACGCAAAGCATTAAAATTATGAAACACAACAAACATCTTTATTTTTTGGGTTCTAGCAAAAACTTGCGAAAAGACCTACTCAACCAAGCTTTCGTTTGGCGTAGTGGGTTTAGGAAAGAAAGCTCTATTCATAGATATAGGCGGGTAATGGAGCAAATACATATTTAAATGTATAAAGTAGTACGACGAGCAGTTGGGCATCTGCCTACCATGCGAGAGGTCCCGGGTTCGAATCCCGGCTGGGGACAAAAAAGCCCCCAGGTCTTGGATGTTTACATGTTTGTGATGTCGCTGTATCTGGTTCCCACGACACAGGGTATCCTATTGTGGGGCCAGAAGCAATGTATCTGCCTGTATGTAAATTTTTATGTGTATGTGTTTTCGAGTAGGAAACAATGAAGAGGCCGCTTTGTGCCGTGCAGGTATGTACGCGGCAAGCTTGGCAAGTTGCGTTACGGGCCGACCCTCCAGGTCTCCGCAGGCGACGATGGCCCTCGACGTCCCTACGAGGACGCCACGAGTGTAGGTACAGCTCTAGCTGCACTATACAAAAAGAAACTTTGTTATGTACAGTCGATAGCACATACGTCGTTTTTAATTTAGGTTGATAGGTTTTTTTTTACCGCGTTGATTGAAGATGGTAAAAAGAGTGAGGAAACCTTCAATCTGCGAACTGCGGCGATGGGTTAGCCCCCGACACGCAAAATGCAGTGCAGCAACGTAAACACAATTGCGCCGCAGCCATCGCGTATAGCGGGGAGGCCAGTGCGATTTACCGTTTGAAATTGGATTATTGACTCAAATTTGGCGCAGTTGTTCTGTAGGTGGTCCTAAGTAGATTAAGCCCGGGAGGCAAGAAAAGGCATGTCGGGGGGGGGGGGGGGGGATTTTGATTCTGCCGCGTTCCCTTTTGAGACATATAGGGTAGGTACATAAGGCATGTTTGATATCGTTTTCAAATAAATGATATATGACAAATCCATTTCTGAAAAAAAGCAATGTCTAAACATACAAAAAAAAAAATTGGTACAATCTGTTAATCGTATTTTTTATGTAATGGTCATTTATATTTAAACTATACAAGATATCGGCACATACTAAGGCTGGATTTCACCAACAATCAACAATATCCCGGGGATAACTTGTATGACAAATGACAGTTCAAAATGTGGTGATCTGATCTAGGTGTCACTGGTGTCTATAAAAAGTAGAAGATACTCTCGGGTAAAAGTTACTCTTTCGTTCGTAACCTATTTTGCACTAGAAAAACAAGGTTTGGTTGATTACCACGCTAAAATAAAAAAGTGGTGAAAAAAGTGGCATTTTTCGTTTTAAGGTTTTATTTTTGTATGGAATGGTGACATTTTGTCATCAAAAATGAATTCTATGTTCAACACGTATAAGACAACGATACTCAACATGACCAAGTACTAAACTAGGTCCGCTGGAATGTTTTGTATGAGGGGTGAGAGAACCCCTTCCCATTCCAACCCTGAGGGTCGGCGCGATGAGAGATTGTGCCAAAATGGTTACGTTCTATTCAAGGAATAACTATGCACCGGTAAAAAGTTAGTTTAAAAACAGTTAGCATAGAAAATCAAGATTACCCATGTAGATGATTTTTTGTAAATATACAATTTTTCCCGCTTGCCACTTTATAACTTTATGACATACAGAGTAGATACCAATGTAAATAACAATTGAAATTTTACCAAACTACTCCATCTTTTGTAGAGCAGAGCCTCTGATTTCACCCTAAAAACTGGGTTAATATTCTAGATGGTAATAATGAATTTTAGTGTGAATAATAAAAGACCATAAACTTATAAAACAGAGATATTCATTGCTCATTTTCACATTGCCAACGGCTTTATTCGTGTAGAAAATAATTAAATTTAAGATCTCAAAGAAAATACAAAATCCTTTCCTTGGAACTGCCGTTAGCAACGCTTCCGTTTTGAAAGGTTGTCTTCGCAAAGGCACTGAAATGAGCTAGAGAAGGATTTAATATCATGGTTTTGGTACCAAAAAGGTACTTGAAGATGAGCAGATATCTGCGAGGAAAGCAGTTTCAGCAGACATCGCTACGAATTGGAGAGATATCCTCATAAAGATAATTCCGTATTATAAAATATTCATCCAATTATCTACTTTTGTAGAAGTAGAGGATCTAAGTTGGTTGTAAGAACGACGTTTTACATAAATGCTACATAATAAGCTTAATTTAATGCATCTCACTTCAAAGAATGTTGCTATAACTTTATTGTGATACCAAACTGAACACATTTTCACTTCATCATAGAAATTATAACACCGTTCAGCCTAAATTTTACTAAGAACAAAAGCTCCATGCGGAATTAATTGAGTTGAATTTATGGCAATTACCGTATGGCACTCGTACTTTTCAGGTATATACGGTATACGGCAATGAAAGCAAGTGCGAGGATGTGAGAAAGAAATGAATATTTAAGTAAAAAAAAGTAAATTTATTTGTTATTATCACTTACATGACGCCGTGAATAAACGAGTTTCATTTTATTTTACCTGCTCCCGTTGGAAGCTTTTTCTATGCATACGTTTATCAGAGCGTATAAGAATAAGATTTGTAGAATAATTTATTTCAAGTTAAAGTCTGTCTTTTCGGCGCTTTTTAAATATTTTACCTTTGCAATTTCACCGTATTTTTATATTTCAACAATACAAGATCCCTAGATGTAACATCAACATCTTTCTCAATCAGCATTTTTCTGTAAGGCAGTACAATTCTAAAAATCCTCGGCGTTGGAAATAATGGAGCTCATTAGCTGCAATTTCTCGAGTTGGGAACTAAGTGAAATAGGGTCAAGCCTTCACTGTAAAGTTATATTACATAAAGGTGTTT
>OY735256.1:7797762-8019985 GCA_963457715.1 Argyresthia albistria | reverse complement strand
GGGATTAGTAGGGTACGCAAACCGATATTGATTGATGACATTTTTTTCCTCGGTTTTGTTGACTTTGAACCAACAACAAGAAATTGCGGCTGTACAATATTTGTATGCTAGTAGCGCGCAAACAAACTAATAAGAGTTTTTATCGGTAAGAGTTTGCAACCGCATATTAGTATCACTGCATTCGTGAAGTTAGTTTGACACATAACCGAATGAATTCTGTATTTTTTATTTCTATTCAAGGCATTTATTCTTCACATTGTAGGTAGAGCTGCGTAGTATAGTCAGGCTCTAGCGGCGTATACGGATGTAGGATGGGATAATCAGGTTGGATGCCAATGAAGCAGATGATGTGTCTCGGAAGGGTGGCCGTACCGTGTTTACCACCTCGACTCGTCGAGCGACCATGTGTCGTATTACCACGTAGTCACGGCTTAGGGGATGTATTCACCATGCGTGTTAAGTACAATTCTTTCGATTGTCTGGATTACGCTCCGTTTGGCCTAAACTTTTGGCGTATTTTTCACCTTTGACGCAAAGAGACCCCAGTCGGTAGAGACTTTTACCTCGAAATAATTCCGAATTCAACTAAAGATAAGTATTTTGCTTGTGAAAAGTGGTGCTACACCCAATTTTCCGAACAAACAAAGCTTGTGCTAACTTGAGGAGGGGCGAAAAACCGAATTTTTTGGGAGTTCTTCCAGTTTTTCACGTTTAATTTGAAAACATTGATTAATTGTAAGAAATAAGTGAATGAGTTAATCAAATATGACAAAATTTCGCGTTTCTAATCAAATAGGTTTGTGGAAGTCGTTTTTTTTAGTTTTACTTTTTGTTTCAATTAAAGTATTTTGTTTTTGTTGTCGACGCGAAATTTTATCATCTTTGTTTAATGATATTGATAGCGCCGCCGTATATTTTACAGTAATTATTAAATTGTTTACAAAGAACAAAATATATTTTAGTCTTAACTATAATATTCACATAATATCATTAAAATATCTTCGTTCTAGGTCCGATATTGTATAACATTAAGGTCTACTATTCTCTTTTCTATTGCAAAGAAATGGGCTGTTCTCGTGGTGTCATAAAATCAGCATACTCGAAGATTGCATCGGTCATGATCATGAATATCAAATTCCGATTGCAATGTACGTACGGTCGCCTGCGTCTAAAAGTATACGGGCAGGTCATATTAACGAGTGTATCCTGCTTATACTGCTTGTATACTTTTAGGCGCAGGCGACCGTACGTATGTTGCCAGTTAAAATTCATAGTTAACGCCGTCGTGTTTCAAGTAGTCAGTTTAGTATAATTATTAAATTAGTTTTCCAGTTTTAATCTTCCTACTTGTACAGTGCATTTTAGATAGAAAGTAATTTGCAACGTGTGTTTTGGCGATGATTAGTGAGATTTTGCACCGATATAATTCACAAAATTAAAAACTTCAAAAAGTCCGACTTCAAAACTTGTTAGAGCTCGTCTAAGCTGAAATGACGCGCCCCACTCCTTGGTTTTGTATTTACTTGTCATACAAAACCAAGGAGTAGGGCGCGTCATTTCAGCTTAGACGAGCTCTACTCAATTCCCCCTGCTCCCGATATGATGTGTTTTCGTCTAAAACACGATAACGAGCCTACGAAATCTGTGATCTGACAGTTGAGTTCACACATATTTAACGATTTAGACGAATATCGGTCCCTACCGACTCAAAGGTCCGTCCAAAGTCCACGGCCCGCGATTTCCAATCTACCCACATTGAGATAAAGTTCAAAACCTATGAAAAAATAGAACAATAGATTTGGGTCTTTTGGGGACCTTACCTAGAAATAGGAATTAACCTCATGACAACGACCATAAATACTACAAAGTCCTCGAAAACCCAATTTGAGTAATTTTGTGTGTGTTTTATGTAATAACCTGACTACTGGACCAATCATACATTTTCGAAAAAGAGGACCCAACTCCGGTCACCCTTTCAAACTTTTTTTTTAATCGGTTCCATATTAGTACCAGATTCGAGGTGACAAAAATTAAAACTAACAATGAAAAAAAAAACATACAACCGAATTAAGAAGTTGGTTAAAAATGCGCACTTTATTTTGAGCCGATTGAATAGGAACAGCACAAAGTGACTATTATTTGAAATCATGACATTCGGCCGCTCACTAAACAAGATTAAATTGCGCAATTCCGGGCAACTATAACGTCACGACATTTAACTAGAGGTACCGTCACACCATATGGAATAATTAAAAGCAATATCGTGAAAACAATAAGCGTATCTTCATCTGACACTCATGCAGGCTGGATTTTACCAACAAAAGTTATACGAGAATAACTATCCCGGGGATAATTTGTATGACAATGACGGTTCATAATGAGGTGATCTGATCTAGGTGTCACTGGTGTCTATGTAAAAGTAGAAGATACTCTCGAGTAAAAGTTACTCTTTCGTTGGTAGAATTCGCTCTCAGTGGTTTACTGTTGCATATAAATTTGCAGTTTCATATAAATTTAGTTCTGTAGTTACCATAAACATATGTGCAAGAAAAGTCAGAGTGCTGAATTCAAGCCCTATTGCAATAAATAAAATGTAAAACTGCAACAACACTAATTTATTATTGTAATCTCCACTTTCTCTGGAGCAAGGCAACAAGAAAGGAAAACGCAAGTATCACGCAATTATCGTTCCAGATATTACAATGGAGAACCGATACTTAAGCTGGTACTAATTTTTATTTTAGTATGGTCACAAAAGGAGACTCAATGTTAATTGTTCTTTCTGAACGCGTTAATTAAGTTATTAGCATATAAATGGGAAATTACTCTCAAAATTGTGAAGTTCATTCTTTCTCTTAATTGTACCCGCTATCACTAAGAGTTTTTGTAAAAATGCAATTGTCATTATTTGAATTTTGTATAAACTGGTCCAAGGTACCTGCGCATCACATTTCAATATAAATATGTCCTTCCTAATATTAATCACGTGAAAATAATCATTTATATTTATCTACAGGTGCAAAAATTTACACATAAAAGTATAGTTACGTATTGCCCGTGGTCCTGATTCTCTACTGAAAAATCAACATAAACATAAACATTTACATACAGGCACATTGCTTCTGGCCCCACGCTAGGATACCCTGTGTCGTGGGAATCAGAAACAGCGAATCACAAACATGTAAACATTCAAGACCTGGGGTTTTTTTTTAAGAACCGAGACAGTTAAGTGGCTAACATATTAAATGTAAAATAATCTTTTTCCAAATGAAAACTTCTAAACAGCCGTGAATTTCACCCCGAAAGGTTTTTATTTCCCGCATCAGACTTGTCGCAACACAACTTCCAATAATGAACGACGAGAACGTGAACTGAATCCATCTATGTAATATACAGGTACATGTTAACATAATAAGTTAATGAATCATAGCCTCTCTCCCCGCCTGCCATCATTAATTTGATAATCTTTATGTAACCATCCGATAATAAAGATGTATACTTCATTTATCAGAAAAACGTTGGTCAATATTGAAGCATCCATTGAGGGAAAATTAAATTTCAACGAGGTCATCGTAGTTCGTTGAACCCAAAAAAGAAAAGCCACTAACAACAATAGCAAGCAAACCCATCACAAAGTATATCATACGAAAGTATAATCTCCTTATTACCAAGAAAATTACACCGCGTTATCGTTGTTACTTCAATAGGTACGCTGAAGATAATTGACTGAGCAAACGAACCGAGGCTTTGTTACAGGAAAATAATATGGAGGGGGGTGTGCGAGGCGCATGCGTGGAGCCTGCCACCCCTCCCCCACGCGTAGCAGCCCCGCCGCGGATGCAGTGCACGGATGCCGCATCGACGTAGCGGCGTAGCGCCGTAGCGGCGGCGTAGCCACGTAGCAATCATCGCTCGTGCTACGAGGGCGGGGGCGGGCTGCTACGTGACAGATTTAGCGCGCATTTTTATTCTTTTACACTTGCCAGATTTCAGGGCTCACTATGGAGATTTGAATCCGTAATCGGATGCTTCGAGCGTGCTGCGTGTTTTACGACTTAATACATTTACAAACTACTTCACTCGTTATATTTCAGAGCTAATTAATTATTTAAGGAGATCAATCACGTTTCATACCAGCTTGGGCCTAAAATCAAAGGTGCCAGCGAAAAAAAAATAATACCAAATGATTGTTCACATTAATGTGATCATATCTTTATAAGACGTCATTATCATAACGTTTAGGTGATAAATTTACTTGAAAATAATTATTTTAAAATCTGTTTACTAATATATTATAAATCTTTATCAAAATATCGTTAAATTATACTTTTCATAATCGTAGCTGTATTTTAACCATTCACGTCATTCACAGCGCTATATTGTAATGTTTACAAGCATTTATTTTTCCCAATCCCAATCCCAAAAAGAAAACCAAACATGTAGATTTTAAACATAAACGTCAGACTTTTATATTTGGTCCGAGTTGCAAATGTATGGGGAAAATCGGAACATCACAGATTTTAATTCCGGATACCGCAAAAAATAAACGTATTTTAGTATAAAATAGAATGAAATATAGATTTCTACGCTACCATCTGACAGGAGTACAACATTTTGTCGAATATTTTTAATGTTGTCCTATACCGTATTGCTACTTCAAACATTCCAAGCTTATTTTTGTTGTTTCATCTATGTTTGTGCTTCGTTATCCCACGAGATTGATTTTAGATTACCCCATCAGATACATGAAAACATACTCAATTGAGAATACGTTTTCTGACGTTGCTTCGCTAGAGATGAGATTCCCACACGATTGCGTTATCTCGTCGTGTGGCATTTGACATATATAAATAAGCAAAATCGTGCTAGAACGGTTGGATAACATGAAAATAAAATAATATTAGCTCTTAGTTTCTGATTTTCTATTGGTATTAATATCTGGTACAATAGACAAAAGAACTGAGACATAATAGGGCCATTTGCACCAAAAACTTAATTACGATCAGCGTCCTAATTTTAGCAGCTGTCAAAATGTATGAAATGTGTCAAACTTAATTGTGATTAAGGAGCTAATCAAAATTAGTGTTTTTGGTGCAAATGGACCTAAATAAAATAAATAAGAGTTGTATTTTCAGGTCGAAACTATGATTTCTCGTAAATATACTTAGCGATATTTTTCCATTACGTTTAGAGAACTATTCGCATGGAGGATATTTACATTATTCAGTAAGGTACGTTCTGAGCCATGATGCTACCTCGTGGGTTGAATCTAATATTATTGTAGCTACTCGTAAATACTATATCAGACTACATAGATACCACTCACGGTGTACCATACTGTGAGTGGTATCTAGTATGGTACTTCAAGTAAGTATCACAAGAAAGTCAGAATATGTTCTGTGTAAAAAAAATCTTCAGGTTTAAATCTTTTTCATACAGTTTTCAATGATATTATGATGTTTAGAAACATTATGATTGGCGCCAAGGGCATCTTTTTATAACATGTATTTTTTCTGGATTCAGGAAGTGTCTCATTCTGCTGGAATAACTTTTTAAAGATTGGCTTAAATGAGGAGAATCGCCTAAATAGGTGAGATCGATTAGGTACGCAAATTGTTTAGCGTCCCGCAAAAATGATTTGTTTCGCATTTTCCATCTCTAAAGTGTTTTCGAAAATATTAATAAAGATTAATTATCAATATTTACATTATTAGAGTAGTAGATCATGTATCTGATTAAGAAATACATTCATTGACAAACCTACCTAAATTCTTTTATGTTGTGAATGAATGCATTCGTGTAAGTTTCCTAACTTTTACTTTTGCCGATCACATGATTATTATCGTCCGAGCTCTGGCTCCAATTATAAATGACCTATAGATTGTATAACTCTATAATACAGACTGAGGAGAAAAGGTAAATCAAAGAACCAGTAATAAATCTGTAAGGGTATATAAATCTGTCTCTAACGTCTTACTACATCAAATAAATAACTACTGTATCCGACAGCGATAAAAGAATAGAAGCATAATATGTCTTTGGCTTAAGCCAGGAGGAAGAAGGAAAAGAAAGAAATGGTATATTTAACAGATGTTTTTAGGTAAGTGGAACCGCTATTTTTCATTATCTAGGCAAAACCACTTCTGAGACAAGGTTACAACAAACAAACCCTCTCGCTCAGACTTCTTTTGTTCTCCATTGTAAGTTTGTTCGGCCTATGTCCAGTATACCGAGGAAATGCAAATCTTCTGTAGCTACAGATTTTTCATGATATTGATGGATATGGATCGCCTTATCACGCCTTTATTTCTTTCCTCGGTATAACTATTGTCGCTTACTGTAAAAAAATATCGGGTAGACAGACACGCGGAGGCTATAGGTAATAGGGTCCCATTTGACATCCTTCGGGGACGGAACCCTAAAAAGCCTCATTGTCTAGATATAATATATAAAAACCATGGTAGTATACAGCCTAATCCTAATTATACTCTATAAATAGCTTGTCCCATCGTTACACCATCTTTATTGTTGCAATCTTAAACATACATCTTCAGTGTTTTAATAATCGAAACAAATGCAGCATGGGCGTCGGCATTTTCTTTGTTCTTACCTGTGTAAGCTGCCAGTAACTTACCTTTTAGTTGAGAGCGCCTTTATTACGTGCTTCATACTTACCTTAGGGTTTCTCGTACGTAACGTAACGAAGCCACTTACCTGTGAACAAGCATGTTTATTTGATCATTAATTTTGCCTCAAGTTAGAAGTTACAGAGAATAGGAGATTAAAGGCTCAGAAGGAGATAGTGCAGGTAGATCTCTTGACAGTACCTAGATTTGTCGTAAAGAAGTAAGAATTAAGGGGGTAGCAGTCCTTGATACTTGTATTTTGTATTACAGACTGCCGCCACCATAAACAACATACATATTGTTTTAACGATAAATTTAAAGTTCAAGCTAAGTGAGTGCTAGATAAAAATTGTATACCCGAGTAAGTAAAGTCCTGCCTATACAATATATGGTATTGTATAGGCATATGAATTTTCACATTGGAGTTTCTGTAAAAAAACGAGGATGGTATGACTGTGCTCGAATGGCGGGGGCACTATCTTGCCCCCAGATAGCTTCTATTTTATCTGTTTACTAATTAAAGTTATCTAAAATGCTCGAAAACTTAGTTTACTTTCAAATACCCCAAATATACCAATACTATTTACAATTAACTACTTATTTTTTGAAATAAACAATAGCTAGTATCTTTTTTTACTCCCTTTGTTATTTCCACAATGTAAAATATCAGTAAAAGTACATTTATTTATTTATTATTCAAATTAAATTGAATAGCATTACAGACTAGATAGTCCAATGCGCTAGACAAATACAATACAAATTAATTAATGGTATTCCATGATTAATTATGCATTCCATTAGATATTTTAATACAGTTCAATTCAAAACAATTCAATTCAATTCAATACAATTCATAACGACGTGGAATCATCTATAAGCCATTCACGGATACAAATCTTTCTCAATCTCCTCTACCATCCCAGTTGGGCAGATGCGTGACGCAATGTGTTTTGTAAATTGCTACATACCTTGACATAAAAAGATACATTCCCGTGTCTTCACTAAAATGCGTGCCTTAACAGGAAACAGCTCCGTTCCGACCTCTTTTTGGCCATTAACAATGAAAAATAGGATTTTGCTCTCGCAATTTTTTATCATACTTGAATAATGTTCACATACGAAGTACAGCATTTTATGGTTACCTTTTCGTCCTATCATAATTTTTACGGAGTGTTTGATATGTTTTCGTACTTTACCTAGTTGACTGGTTTTTGGGCTCACTTACTCAGTAGACTTAGCAATATAAATTATTTTAGGATAGATTTCTATACTAGTGCAGTCATATTAGAGGTTTCACTTCGGAATAAGAGATAATAAGCTGTGCAGTCGATAGTATCATAATCACACATAGTGAGCTGTCATGTCATTGAGAAAAAAGCTTCGCATAGTAACGAACCTATTGAGAAAATAATTAAGCTATAACTGAATGAATTTATTTATTTAACATCACATAATAACAGTTTATGTACAGTAACAAATCTATAACTTAAATCTATTTTTAGGGTTCCGTAACTAAAAATAAAAAATAGAACTTGTATAGAATCACTTTGTTTTCCGTCCGTCTGTCTGTCAAGTCATTTTTCACGGGAATGCGTAGAGGTATCAAGTTTACATTTATACCATTAATTCTGTAGTAGTATAATGATCTGTAGTCACTAAAAGTACGCTAATACAGGCAACTAGAATCGCACAATTCCGAGCAACTGTGACGTCACGACACTCATGGCTATAACAAGCAATTGATGGCAACAATGGCTATTGTAGTTAGAGATACCGCCACACCACAAAGCAATTAGAAGCAATATCGCTGAAACAATTGCTGCATTTCGTTAGAATTACCAGTTGCCGGACAATAATTGCTCGAGAATTGGCCTCGTATGCGTACTTTTATACCTTTATACATATGAAAAGATCAAACTTCTAGATCAACACAATCAAACGATACGACCATTTATCCTGTAAAATTATTAGATTTCCTTAGTACTCACAAGGGAATCCAAACCTAAAGGGTACTTTCCGGTGACCTAGAATCGTGAAAAATGGTATGAAGTAAGGATTTACAACACAAGTAAAGGAATAAAAATAAACGGAATGTTTTAGTTTCTTCTCTAAAATAATATATTTGGTCGGACGGAGCCCTCGGTGCCCAAGTCCTGACTCGCTCATTCTACTTCTTTGATACAGGGTCTATGACCTAAATCATTAAGCATTGCAGAACCCAAAATAGCATTATGCCCAAATGTTTACCCTTGGTTTGGGTCCAGTGACTGAGGACCCCATAAATAATTCAAATGTATTCCAGAATCTAAAACCGTATATTTTAAGATTGTTTGTGCTTTCCAGTGAATTCTCAGAAGCCAGTGTTAAATCAAAGCTAAAATCTACTAATTTCATGCCAATCTATGATTATATAATCGAAATCTCGGAAAAGCAGAGACAACTGAAAAGTAGACCTTCAGTTGTTCCTGCTCTTCCGACAATTTTTATCTCTCAAAATAAAGCACTCTTAAGGTTATATAGTCTATAAAATTAGGCACAATTGAGTAAGTAAGTCGAAATGTTTTATTAAATAATGACCCCACCGAGGGGCACAGATTTTTACCCGGATACGAGTAAAATTGAGCCGTACTCCACCACGCTGGCTCAGTCCGACTGTCAGAAGTTATCAAACTGCCCTTTTAGGGCCTCAGACACAGCTCTAATTATGACTACGACCACCCAGTAGTGATAGTAATAGCTTATCGTGTCATCCTAAACACGTAAGCGCCTGTAACAAATTCCAAATTGAAACGGACTAATAAGACTAAATTCACAATTAAAACTAATCTAGCTGACCCGCCAGACGTCGCGTCGTTCTGTCGTATGCGTATTTCTGATTTTTTTCTCTTCGTGAAAAATACATATTCTGTAAGCCTTCCCAAGCCTTCAAAGCATAGTTTAAAAAAAGTTCACCTGAATCTGTAGGTACAACTATTTGAGAGATTCGCGGTTACCATACCAACACAGAACTTAAGTAAACCTACAAAACCGATCAAGCTCGTGAAAATTACAGATTTCATATGACGAAACAATACCATTAGGACATAGCTGAGATAACTTTCAGCTGAGAGCGGTTTATTATTACGGGCCTTAGCGATTCATATTTATATTATAGAAAAAGATAGATAAAACACAAAAAGTTATGTATCGATACAGGAGAGCCAAGCTGAATACTTAAAGAGATGACCAGTAGCCAAAAGCCTTTGGTTCAAAACAAATTGATTGTGTAAATAATTGGATAGATTTACCCAAAAGCTTAGCCAGAAAACAGGAGGCGGGATGGGTCGTTCTGTCTCGAAAGAACAGCGGGTCGATACGGACTCGACCCTGACACAATTTACAGTAGCTGTGCGTTGCAGTCTGAGCCAAATCCCTCTGCACGAGCGAAAAAAACAAAAAAGCAATGGCAGCATCAGCCACACATTAGTGTAAGGTAACATGCTAGATTTTTTTTGTAATGGCAAACAAAGGGTAAAGTTATGTTTGTTTTATTCCAAAAATATGAAAAAAGAAAACATGAAAATGTGGTCCGAAAAGATTCTCACGGGGCGGGGTGGGGCACAGGGCGCGAGGGAGAGTCTGTTAAAACTCGCGCGCGGTGGCTGGCGGGGGTATCCACAATTTAAGGCAATTTCTGGAGAATTTTCAGATGGTAAGTTAGGAATGAAAATTATGCGAAGGAAAAAAAAATATTTTCATTAGCGATCCGTAAACTATCTACCCTGAGTCGGGCGTAACTTTACAAATAACACCATGTATAGTATGACGTAAGTGAGGCTTCCCGATAAATATACTGCGGGGTCATGTAGCAACAATGTAAACTAAGATTTGCCTACTAATTAGGAATGCAACGCTGTAGATTAGAGCCCGCTAAGTCATATTTTGTGGTAGTCTTTTTCTTCTTCGAGTGCTATCGCAGGTCGGCTATAATTGACTATTTGTGACTGCCATGTTGCGGATGGAAAAATGTCTTCAGTGTACAAATTGAACCATTCGGTGAGGTTTTGAACCCAGTGGGTTCTTGGTCGGCCAGGTACTTTTCCTTGCCGGATTAATTGGAGGAAGTGGTATTTGCTAACACGCATTATGTATCCATGTATCTACTGCAATTTTCTGATCTTTAATAGCGAAGCAATAGCCTTCAGAAGCTCCAAACCCTTGTGCATCATCTGCAGCACCGTCTCGTTCCTGACTCTATCCGTTCAAGAAATTTTCAATCCATTTTGTGATAGTACAAAAATATAATTAAAAATATCCACTTTTGGGTCATGGTCACCCTACACACCCTGCAACTGCGACTTTTGACGTTTTCATAAATTGGTATGCTGGTTTTGACCATTTTGACAGTGCCTGCGATTTGGGAGGCGACACGAACTATACTAACTAAACTAATAAAAATGGAGTGTTTGAAAATGGAATCAGTGGCCACCGCGCAAGAGCATTTGAGATTGTCAGTTTAGTGCCTTAGTTTAGTGGTTTTGACACCTCCTAAATAGCCCTCACTGTTTATTGGTCTGATTAACTGTTCAGTAATTTTATTTTTACATAATTACAAGTTTATAAATACATTTCAATTAAAATAATAATTTTAAATTAAGAAGTTAATTTAAATAGAAAATGGTCTGATTAGTTTATTTTAAATAGGTTTTAGCATTAATTATTGTAAAGTGACCAAAAATTCAGAATGAAGTAGGATAATTAATTTCTAAAATTACTAGGTAGCGCATAATGTAATTATTTAAATACTGTAATATTTCAACGCATAATGTAATTATTTAAACGCATAATGTAATTATTTAAATACTTTAATAGCTGAGCAATCATTTACTGAGTTAGAAACAATTAGTTAGAATCACGACCCCAAAGTCATCTTGTATATGTATGTTACCGTTAGAGTGCGTAAATTAGTTAAAGTACACATTAACGAGGTAATTTGCAGAATAACATTTGCAGAGATACGAGTACATAGTTTTGTCAACACTTACGGGCTCTACTCACGATGCAACCTGGCTTTTGCACGTAGGCACTACAAAAGGCAAGGCTATTAAGCAAGGTTATTAACTAACAGGCACAACGTAGTGTAGGCTGAATGGTAGAATATCTGAGCCCAAAACTAACTAGGAAAACAAAATGCCTGTTTGCTTCTCGTTTGCAGCTGTTCCAAAACAGAGCAGCATATTAATCGATGTTAATGCAGTCTGATGATATGAATATAATGTTTTATTGTATTTGTAACACCAACCGCCGCGCAAAGCTCGGTGCCAGATATTTACATTTATAGCAAGGAACTTTAATTTTTCTTTGACAAAAAAAAAAAACAAACAAAGTTATTTGCCTGTTTTTACTATCAATTCAATATAAACAAAAGTTTCGAAAGCAGAGAAGTCGAAGAGGAACATTTAGAAACACAAAATAAAAATACGCGTCATAACGAGCACCAAGGGACAGTTCTATGTTGATAGAAAAAGTAATCCTAACTTTGTATACTAGCCTATTTCTGACCCACTATTTCGCACTGATAGGAAGAAGTGCCGAAACAAAGGAACCAAATTAGATTTATTTATCGAAATAGTCATTTCATTACTCAGTATTATGAGTATGAGCATAAGCATACTATACGCTTAAGGAAGTTACACAACATACACATTAGTATATGTAAAGTGTATGTAGTATATCAGTACTATGTATTGTAGTAGTTATTCTGTATTTAGTATTTTTCGTTTATATTTCATCTCCTTTCTCGCAGATGCACACCACTCGAACAAACGAACAATGGCGAAATATTGTTACATAAGATGTGTCGGCGAACCAGTTACACTTGTTGTTTTGCACTGCCTTCCCTTTCATGACATAGTTTTTCCTTTCACGCTTCTATTTTTAGAGATATGCTAATACCTTTGTACATGTGTTTTCTTTTAATGTTACTGTTTAAATTATTGTTTGAATTCGAGTGTGCATCAGATTACTAATTGGATGATCGCATTGCACGATAGCTTTCAAAGGAAATTCTGTTACAAACAAAACAAACTTTATAACCTAACCATTAAAGGAAGCGTCTCTAAAATATTGTTCGACTTTGCAGATTTTTTATGTGTTGTAAATAATATATTTCTGTGATATAATGGTTTGTTAGTCTTGTAAGCAAAAGGTATAAAAGGGTTACTTTACCTTTAGGAACGGCGCATGCTTCGATTTGATCGCACCCATGCAGCTATGAGTACCACATCATCAGATACTAAAGTTAAGTGTGGTATTTAAATATATTCAGAAAACCGACACGGTATCGAATCTACTTATTTCAACAATAAACCTAAAGTAGATTGTTTCATGTATAAAATACCCTTATAATTATTTAACAGAGTTGCTTGAACTACTTTCATAAACTTTGGCAGCTTTAGTCAGAACATACTCGTAGGAAATTTAACATTTATCTAGCAAGGACGAAATATCACAGGTGGAGCAAGCGACGAAACAAGCAGGAACTGTGAAATAACGGAATATTATTATCTACCTTTTATACTAATTGACTATTTATATTTTAGTTGCAGTAATGCTCGTAATTCCTCTTGTGTCAACCTTGGCTTATTGGCTTATTGGCTCATTGGCTGACTTTAACTCAAAGGATATGTGAAAACAAACTTCCCAACAACGCGAGGCTTTTCAGAAGAATTTGGCAACAACATGGTCCACTGCAGCTTGTTCAATGTAAATCTTCTTTGTCCGTGCACTTGACAGTAGCAGTTTAGTGTTGACACAAACAAAGCGTCTCAATTTACGGTTGAGGATTCTTCTACGCGACATTCGACACTTTAATGTTGCCCGCGTCTAAAGTGACCGAGGCGAGGTTTGACCTGGTTTCATTGTGATAGTAATTGGCAACTGAAAAAGTTAACCTCAAAATATTATTTCTGATTATAGGTACGTTCGGAGCACGATTGTGGCACAAGGCGCAGCGTCGTGCTGGGCGGGCGGTAGCGCGCAGGCCCGCCCGACCGCGCCCGAATGAGCCCGAGCGGGCGGCTCCAACTCGGTATTCCCGTGGAAATTACACTTTATTTTCCTGCCCTCTTTCCTGGCTCCTGTTCGCACTGTGCCATTAATAAATACCCTCGCTCGGCAATATCAAATATCATTGCATTGACGACTAATTGCCTTAATTGGTGATGCTCAAAAATAGACCTTAAGGGACACTCTTTGTTTACGTAACGAAGATACATTAGATAGGCAACAGCACCATCTGCTTTTTGTATTGTGTTGTATTGTTTCTTAGTTGAGTATTAAACATACACAGCGGTGAGCATCAACTTTATGTATAATTCATTACAAAACATAATTTTATATGTATGAAGACTTGAGAAAATAATTATCGTTCGATACGTAATTACAGTCATGGTTTGTGCGGGGATTTTGAAACAGGCCTTAAATATGTATATCTAAATAGGAAGGCACTTCTATTTCTTTGGTTTTTTTAATTAAATCTTTAAGGCCGGGTCTCACAAGAGACGGATAAACAGTCATACAACTTTTTGATACTTTTTGTACGTGTGAAATGTCAAAAGCCCCAGATAAAAAGACAGATAAACGCTATCTGAGGGATGAGAGAATGGCACTAACGGTAAAAAGTATACGTTTTTCAATTTATCTAGTTTTCTCGTGTTATATCGAAAACTGTTATAGCTACGAGTACCCACTTTCATGGAAGCTACAGTATTTTACTGCGCTTAATATGGTAGGTACCTTAGAAGATTTGTTCTTGAAAGGTTTTATGTAAGCTCGTAACTCACAAAACCTTTTACAGCGAGACTTTAGCTTTTAACGTTTTAATGATTTTTGCCAAGTCTTTGTTTGTTGAACGTCTGCTGAGCTTTAAAAATAGATAAATGAAACAAGAAAAGGGAAAATGTTGAGAATCGACTCTGTGAAAAGGATTACAAATGCATTTACACGTACATACAAAACTATGTTGCCATAAAAAGGTGTCTAGTGATTCAAACGTAAAAGGAATTCCGTCCACACTCGACAAAGTGGAGTTCTAATATTGTCGGAATGCCCGCGTGTCGTGTGATAAAATGTGTCGTATTTGTCAGACAGACATCGCTTTGAAATTCTGAAGTAGGCGTTGTGCGAAATTGCTAGTACGAGTTAATATGTATGTTTGAATTACGTCCACCAACAGAAGTACCTGCTCAGTATGAACTGACATTGTTTATTTTTTTAACGCATAATGTACGCAATATATTTACGTAATTTGTGGAAAAGATACTATGTAGGTATATCAAAACAGCACAGCGAAAGCTACTCGTATCTTAGCTTTTGTTTGGTAGTATTGTCAACTGAAGCATCATTTACTGATAAATGGTACTGATTTCTAGCGAGGCCAAAACTTATATTAGTAATTCACTCGACGGCGGCGGTGACCTTAAGGATATTTTTTATTTAATTTAATTGTTTTTAGTAGTAAGTTAATTGTATATAAATATAAGTAATATATTATTTCTTATAGCAAAGGATAACTTCATTGATCTTATCAACGAGATTATTCAGTGCAAAGTATCAGAAGAAAACAAAAAACATGTTGGGCTACTGAAAAAATATTTGTATTTATTTCTAAGTATAAGTACGATATTTGTTTTATTGAAAAATATAACATTATGTTATTAGGTACGTAGTGTCTATGAAAGTCGTTCCCATTTGGCTAATTGAACTAAGGCAGAGCTAATGCAATGTGCAAGCGACGTGCCGCCACTTGCAGCGCAGACCGCCCGACAGTCGACTGCTGCGCGAGCTCTCCAAAAATTAATTATTTTCTCACTCTGTACTACATTTCTTCCCACTCTGACTTCTGAAAATTCGAGTAAAATGGCCATTCATTACTTTTGTAATCATCTTGTTGCCTCGCTAAAATGAATTCACTGATAATAAGTTTATCTATCACTTCTAAATATTTATATAAGAGAAGAAACTGATTGAGAAACTTATAAGGTCTAGGGGTGCAATAAGACAGGATTGTTCATAACTTACCCCTTGAGGGGATGAAACAGGAGTCAAAATTTGTATGGAGAAACAAGATCAGTTAGACTATTTTATTCGAAACTTGGCAAGAGTACTCCTGGCGGTAAAAGAGTAAGTACGTTGTTTCAGGATATTTAAAAATTCAACCCCTAAAGGGATTAAACTGGGTTCCAAAGTTTATATGGAGAAACCCAAACAGCTGGGCTTAGAGACTTTGGCACATAGGTTCCTTATAAGATAGGTCTATTAGGGGTGCACCGAGAAAGGGTTTTTCAAACTCGCCCCCTTAATCGGGGTAGACCATTTTATTCGGAATTTAACAGGAGTAAGTACTTACCTACGATGGCTTCTCAACGAGCCTCTGAAACACCAGAGGAGGCGGTTAAAGTAACCATAGGCTCATCAAAACTGACCGTATGAACAAGGCTTCCAGATTCTGTGGGGCACTGAAATGGAAGGAGGAAACGGCGGGAATGTGTTGCTCTGGGGGCAGATAGGAATAATTCCTACACTAGCGGAGCTGGTAGATCCTTTGAGGGAATTATGTTTGGGCGAGACTGATGAGTTACGTTGCTTCCTAAACCGAATCATAAAAATAATTCAAGTTTTCACATGACCTCCTTTGGGGCAGATAGAATTCTTGCCATGCCTGGGTTTTCATCGACCTTTTACGGTGCAGGGACAAGTGCACCATAAAATAGGATCACTTTTACCGCTACCCAACGGTCAAGCACAGTTTTTGCAAAACTTCATGCGAGTCGACGAGGCGGAAACTGACAGACGGTGTCAAATTATTCATGGGGTTGAACGAGCGACTGTCCTGAAAATACAAAACGTCCTGCACGATCACAATAGGTTGTTGCACGATTGCGTAACCTGGATGCACCACGGTTGTGCAATGGCACCAGGTAACGCATCAAGGATAGTTATAGTTATCGCGGGCTGATTTTCCGCAACTCGACGACTG
This sequence comes from Argyresthia albistria, assembly GCA_963457715.1. Classification (NCBI taxonomy): domain Eukaryota; kingdom Metazoa; phylum Arthropoda; class Insecta; order Lepidoptera; family Argyresthiidae; genus Argyresthia; species Argyresthia albistria. The sequence continues at coordinate 8,003,341 of OY735256.1, read as the reverse complement.
CAGATTGCGATTCTATTTTGCGTGATGTGGGTTGGGGGCACTACTACTGCCTGCCACATCTGCTGTAGGAAGTCTAGCAGACCCTTGACGTTGCCCGACGACTTCCTGGAGCAACCACCGTGATCCGAGGTGTGTTGCCCGGTAGGTGGTAATGGCGGTCTAACTTAGGTCAATATTGCGAATGTAATTTGTTTTGTAGATTTCACTGTTTGTATCTAGATAATTTCTCTTTCGAGAACCTGGAATTGATGGTATTGTTTTGTTGCACGTGAAGGACTGGTAGGTTCCAAGTATTTCCTCCGGGCGAGCAACTCCCTCCCCCCCGTAACGAAGTTAAGACTTCTGTGGGATGACGTATGCGGGCGCCTTCCCTGTAGCTAAATTAGTGTCACGTACCTCACTAGAAGTCAGGTAGCATATCCGGGAGTCCGTGCTGTCGATGGAAGGTTGCTGCACGATGCCGTACCGTGTAGACTCGCGATCGCTGGTGTACTCGGAACGCACGCTATCTTGCCGATCAAAGACGCCCCTGAAACAAGTAAATACGACTTGAAGACCTAATTGAAACAACAAATCAGTTGGTATGGTTAGCTATTAATAAATAGACCTGGTACTAACTACTAATAGGTACTAACACCCAATAATCTTTGTGGAAAATGTTCTAAACTTTCGGGACTAAATCAAAGTTGGTTGAAACGGTAAAACAAAGGACTAGAGCAGATAAGCATAAACTATACGTACTGTTGGACAATCCTATGAGCTCAGTTACCAACTCGGGGAAAACTTAGATAATCTAAGTAAACAAAGTTTAATTCAATCTAGAAATCGTAGTAGTTAGGCAACAACTTCATTAAGTTGCAGGGTATGATACTCTAGGTGAGGATAATTATTATAAAGATCATCAACAAGGTAATGCAAAGCTGTTTTTTTATACTGTATGTAGGTAGTACGAGTATACAGGGTGACTTTTGATCGGCGGTGATCAGGAGTAGTAAATAGTAAATGTAGCCCATGGTGGGTCAATGCGGAGATCAGGTGTAGAAAAATATCAATGCTTCCGATTTTGAAGGCAGATGCACTAAACTAAAAGGGGAACTAAGCTCTCTAAACGTCATCATGACGTCATCTTAGTTGCTTTGCTCTATTCGGTAATTGGAAGGCGCCAAAATAAATTTTTTTTTCTTTTTAAAAGTTAATTTTAACTTGTCTAGTTTAGTGTCTGCCAATTTGTATCGATTTCGTATTCGGAAGGCATTTTACCTCTCCAATTTTAGTTCCTTTTTGACAGATAGCAGTTAAACATAACTGGCATGGTTTTTGGTGGCAATTAAAAATAGATTACTGGGAAATGTATTTTTGTGGGTTATAGAATGTTATTTCCTTGAGAATTCCGTCTAATTTCAATATTAATTAGCATATATTTAGACGAACGGAACGTTTTGACGTTTAATTTGGGGGCTGAAAATCTCGATTGGTTATTTTTCGAGCTTCATTTCTCTGCAACTTTGTGTGATCTTGTGTGTATCTACTTACCTTACGACACAGTCAGACCAGGGCAAAGGTGTCTGGCATGAGCTGGACAGAATACCTACTTTTTGATACCTACTATCTAGAGGTAAGTGAGTGCAATTTCGATAATTCAACAACTTATCATCATAACATTTACAAACAGGTACATACCTACCTACTTACATTGCTTCTGTTGTTCCCACAATAGGATACTACCGTGTAGCGTAGTGTAGCAAACAACACCTTATCAATCCCTACCCTTCTCCTAAATTGAAATGGAATTGAAACTGGTTGAAATTCATTCATACAGACCCCAAAAAGTAAACCTATCAATTTGTTAGGAATATCCGGTTAAAATTATTCTTGAATCTAGATCATACACCAAGAAACCCTGATGAATACTTACCCACTGAATTTCTAATTGAAGAAAGCCCAGTTTGATAAATAACTTTCACAACCATCACAAGGTAGGTAGGTATCCATGTACTTACCTAACTAAACTAGAATCATTTTCTTTACAGTTACCTATGCACATGCACAAAGAAAAAAGTCAGAAGTTATGTCAATCTCAAGCCCCTGAGCCCTGAACAACAAAATTTGATGTTTTCAATAATCAACAGTACAGCATCTGCTACATCAAAATGAAGATGATGGCGTCCACAGCCAGGGATATGAAAATGTATTTTGTGGACATTTCTGTACTGCATAGTTATTTAAAATCAAATGCATAGTTATTTAAATGTTGAATCTCTGTATTTTTGTGCCCATTATATACTTCTGAGTGGGTATTTATTTGATGATAAACTCATTTCATTTCAACAAGGTACAGTATTTCCCAACAAAAAGTGTTGACTTTGAAAGATATTCAAAATCTTGATAAATCCAATCCAATATATTAATATTTAACGGTTATTACTCATAATAAAAGGGGAATTGTTTACTTACTTTTCAGTTAAACTCCTTGGTTATATCAAAATCATCCAATGTTTCAAGGTTATCAGACTTCTTTGTTGGAGAATACTGTACTTACATGGGTAAATTATGTTAGGTAAGTAGGTATGTTATTTTTTAACAATTTTGATTTAATTTTGGATATTTATGTTTTGACTAAGCTTTGTGTGGATTTATGATATTTTAATTTAATTATATTTATTCTACTTATACACAAATTCGTTATTTATCAAAAAGGTTGTTATATGTAAGCACCCATACACTAGGCGAACCTGTTTCATTATATTTTAAAGTAAAGTAAGATGGATAGATAAGATAAATCACTTTATTCACTGTTATAATACACATTTATAATTACAGAAAAACAAGGAAGTCTTTATTCATAATAAATACCATTACAAAGAAAGTAGTTTTATGTGACTACAGTCTTCACAAAATAAAAGACCCGCTTAGACAGTTCACACCCATGAAGTTTTAACCCCTAATGCATAGGTAATAGAAGCAGTTTTCCTAGGTGCAACTTGTACGGTTTGCTAGTATGCACCAGTTGGCTTTTATTACCTATGCATTAGGGGTTAAAACTTCATGGGTGTGAACTGTCTAAGCGGGCCTTTTATTTTGTGAAGACTTTACCTACTAGCATAGCTAGGACCACAGCACAGGTAGCCTTATGCAAACCTCCTTATTAGTAAAACTCTGCATTCCACTTATGTTAATGGCTTAGGCATTTATTCAAGATTGGGTGCTGGAAGCTGGATGGATAGTTTCCACATTAGGTATCCATTGTAAGTGCCTGTGTATGCTGCAATCCTGAAATACAATAAATCTTTATTACAGGACATAAAAATACCATGAAATGACATGAAAACTAGACAAATATAAAATAAAACAATAGGGATTTTGTTCTTCAGTCTCGCTTCCGAATGAATAAGAATAGATAATAGTAATTAGAATGGACTAAGTCGGGATTTCAACTTGAATGGATTCTTGTTATAGGTACATTGAATTGATCCGTATGAATCTGTGACGCTATGATGTCGCTTCAGTAATAAGATAATGCATGCCTAGCGGCCGCTTGACAATATGTTAGAGTTCTCTGGAATTTACTGTGTGAATTTGACAGACTTGTGAAATGTGCATCTGATAGGCACTTAGAGGCTTGTGTCATGGTCAGTAACTACGCACGCTATGTTGCAGAAGGGATCAATACTGTCAAACATACTTATTATATCATGCCATTTGAAACAGAGATCTGAAACGAATTATAAGTATGGAATATATTTTATGGATACATACCACTTTATAGTTCGATAGGAATATCTCTAATACGGTATAATAAGTCGTGGTAGGCTGATCACATGCTTTTAATACTGGCGTATGCATTAGTCCAACATAAACCCTGCAAAAACAAACAAATTAGACCCAGCGTTTTGGAGTGCCTTTCTGCAGTTTTTGTGCCATTTATGACGATCGATTATAGCAGTATAGGCACCTGCACTTCCGATGATGCAAGAATTTGTGATATTTGGTGGATATTTGTCTCATAATTGGGCTAAAACACAATCATACACACAAATTACGACACCTCACTCAACATCGCAAATTCGCAACATAGGTACCTATTTCTATAAGACATGGAGCAAAGAAGTTAGGTAGACGTACTATGATGCTGCTTTTGTGCTTTGCTGTCTATAATCTTTCACATTTCCACCTTATTATTGAAAGAAAACAAATAATTTAGCCGAACGTAAAACTGAAATGAATGTTGGTTGACTGACGTTTTGACATAGCGCCATCCGCTCTAACTAACCGTTCGGAAACTGATTGAACATAATTGTAGTTTATTTGCAATGAGTTTTCTCATGTTAATAATGTACGATAGATGTTACAAATTTGATCAAAAACAGCTTAAAATGCTTCTATTATATTAAATCAGTAATAATATGTATTTTTAATTAAATGGTTTCTTTAATTTTCCATTGATAAAATAATCTCGAAATCGAGGAATAATCGAGAAATAAAAAGATACATTGTGGTTCCGAACAGTCCCTGTTGGCGCTAATGCGTATAATGTGAAAAAAAATCGACAACTATTCTTAGATCGCGTTTAGAGAACGTGACTCCCAAATCCCGATTAACGTAATTCAAACTAATATTAGTTCTCAAAATAGTTTAGAGCAGCTAGTTGTCCGTGCCTTCAAAATCGGAAGCAGTGTTTAATTAATAAACAGTTAAAACATTAATACTTAACCACTTAAATAGATAGTCGCCGACAAACGACTTCTACGTCACTCATAAATTGTCATTGCCCTTAAATTATAAAAGAGGTTGTAAGCTTCACCACCGAAACATATTAGTTGGTTACAAGGATTTCAGGATAAACTTGATTTCAAAATAAAAGTTATAAGTATATTTTCATGTAATTACGACTTCAACGTGACCGCCATAAATAACTGAGTTAGAAAAGTTGGTACCTGATTAAATTTCGTTGTGTTTATTTGTCATCATGCGCTTTCATTTGGTATATCACATATTTTGAATTTTGAAAGATTTTTTTCAGCATATTTTGAATTTTTATAATTTATTTTTTCTCATATGGCCCCCCAAAAGTGGCCTCCATATTCCATATTTATAATTATATTTACATTGCAACTTTGTCTTTGGGTCACAGATATTGATAGGTGTACCAATTTTCCACTTTGTCGGTCCAATATGTTCGGAGTAAATTGCCTGTAAAGGATGAACAGACAGACGCACGAGTGATCCTAAAGGGTTTCTCCTTCTGAGATACGAAACCCTAAAAAAGGTCGACACAATCAAAAGATACCGCCTTTATGTGTTTAAATATGTACATACCACATCCACGTATCTAAAATTATGAACGCAACACTTGGTGCGCGAGTCCAAATCACTCTCGACCATTTATCATTATTCGGGTCACGCACGTCGTTATCAGGAACCCATAGACAAAGTTTCATGTCTGTAGGACCAGCAGTTTAGGCAGTGCGTTGATATTATCAGTCAGTGATAAGGATAAGTCAGTTAAGACTTTCGTTATAAATTATAATAGACTGACAGACATAATTCCAATAATTATATCTTAAAGTACCGCGTGGGCTTGTCAAAAATTTCTCGGAAATATTATCATTTGCAATTTTTCAGCGATGATAAATTGATTCCTTAGTACCTACATTAGTCGCAGGGATAAGTTATGACAGTTATATAAATTTACCAGATGCTGCCCACAAGAGTCGGATGGAATGTACTTTTTCCCAATCCTTAATACTTATGTCGTCTTATCTATCACAGTAGACGACTCAAAGGGGTTTGGGTAAAGTTGGCGTCGTTTTGACGTTTCCTTAGAGTTTGGTCGATTTTGAGTTTTGGCGGCCACTCGTGAAAGTTGTAAAAAAGAGCAATTAAAAATAACCGGCCAAGTGCGAGTAGGACTCACGCACCAAGGGTTCCGTTCCGTTCCGTTCCGGTCTATAGGTTTTGTTTCCCTTGCGAGTTCCACGCGAGTTCATACAAATTCAGCAAAATTATGACATAATATCGCGGTATTTTTTGTTTGCGTGGACCTAGAAGTTCACAGACTTGAGTAATCGATATTAATTTCAACTTTATACGTCCATGCGTTTCTGAGAAAAAGTCACAGACGGTGAGACAGACAGACGGATTTTCGGATTTTTCCCTCTAATTGTGCTTTAGGACCTTCCTTCATTCCAAATTTCATGACCCTAGGCCAACCGAAAGTACCCTATAGGTTTTGATTCCCTTGCGATTTCATACAAATTCAGCAAAATTATGACATAATATCGCGGTATCTTTTGATTGCGTGGACCTAAAAGTTTAATTTTTTCACAGCTCCAAGGGACCATAGACAGGAGTAATCGATATTCATTTCAACATGATACATCCACGCGTTCCTGCCCTGAAAAAAGGAGTCGTGACAGACGGACAGACAGACAGACAGACGGAGAACAAAGTGATCTTAGGGTTCCTTTTTTTCCTTTTAAGGATCGGAACCCTAATAAGAGAAAGTTTGAAAGAGCAATTAAAATAAGCTAATCTTACTATGGAGTACATATAGCTAAATCCGCGGTCAAAGAAATCTTGAGCAGTTTTTGCGTTCAGCAATCACCCTTACTACCCTCTACATTGAGATAATGGTACCATCTAGAAAAGGCGAATAAACAAAAATAGATACCCTAAATCGCTTTTTATAATAACCATACGAAGTGCATGGGGGGGAGGCGTTAAGTAGGTATACTTGTTTACAAAATATGTTTTGTAAACAAGTAGACTTAACGCCCCCGCCCTCTTTGCTTATTGCCTTACATTTGCTTCAGACGCATACTCTAGAACGTAGTGATCATAAATCATTGCACATACCTTTGCTCAAAGCTGTCTGCCCTGTTACTCCTATACCCGGAGTCGTTGAGGCTGTCATGGCGCAGACTGGGCAGGGAGTCCCAGGGGGAGCGGCGCGGGCCGGGGGGCGGTGCGCCCCGCCAGCCGTCGGAGTGGCGGTACCACGCCGCGCGCGCAGACTCGCCGATGCAGGATGCACAGCGAGATGCGCTCACGAAGCTGGGGAGGCGATGGTTCTTGTCATATTGACACACGTGAATAACACAAAGGCCCTGCCAGGTTTCTAGGTAGCGAGGTCACACCTCTCTGTCTCTCTTGCTCATGTATGCGTCTCCCTTGTGCGCAGCACGTGGCACTTCCGTGCCAAGACACTTGATGCGACCTAACTGACTAAAAATTCCATTTTGCGACCTCATATGACAATGGTATCACGTTGCAAATTACAACGAATGTTTTTGGGGTTTTTAGGGTCGTTTTTCTAAGATGAGTAAATCACTACAAGACTTCCACTATCCTAACATATTAGTACTCCGTACCTACTGAATCTAATAAAATACTTTAAATTGATTTTCTTGATGATTGACCTGCTGACCTCTCGAATTTCCTGAACCCTCATCCAGCGACCCATTTAATAACGCAATAACGACTGCTACTAACCAACGATAAAATAACTCTGTGTCGGGGTAAGCGTAGGATGGGGACTATCCGTTCCACCTGCAAGGATAAAGTGTAGGCCTTTCCGTAACTGTTTCATTAATATAGGTACCTACATGCGTATTTCAGTTAGTTTGTTTTGTGAAAATACTTCGTGTTTTTCCGTGTGCGCATTTAACCACGGAGTTCATTCATATTTAAAAATGAAGGAATACAAATACAAAATCGTTTATTGTTAAATAGGTTTACAACTTTTTACAGTATCCCTAGACCCCACACTAGGATTCCCTGTGTTGTGGGGACTAGCCTCTTTCGCCTACGGTCTTGGTTTAATGTTATCTTACTCACTCTCTCTCTCTCTCTCTCTCTCTCTCTCTAGACTAGACTCTTTCACTTCAATAGCAAATTAGGTACATTTCAATAACATTTGCAACAATCAATCCATAGAATGAACGGGTATGGTCCAAAACCTTTTGGACCATGAAGATGTTCTGATGATGTAAACAATCTGTATGATTTTATGGCCAATAAAAAAATATATTCACCCCTTCACTATTTCTTACAATTATTGTCTTTTTACAAATTAAACGTGAAAAACTGAAATTTTCTGGGACTTCCCAGAAAATTTCAGTTTTTCGCCCCTCCTCGAATTAGCACAAGCTTTATTTGTTCACAAAATTGGTTGTAGCACTACTGAATAGCCACAAACAACATACTTAAGTTTCGTTGAATTTGGAATTTTATCGGGTTTGTATGGACTGAAATCTCTGCCGACTGGGGTACTTACCTATTCACACGTATTTATGTTGGCGTAAGGGTGATTTTAGACGAATCCAGATTCCATTAACAAAGGTAATTGCTTCTCTTTAAAACCTGGATGTACGCCAAATGGATGTAGGTAATCTTGAGATTCTACTGCATGTAGGAGTATATGATATATATGTATATGTCGTAGCCATCGTCATATTTGGCCATATCATGATATGGCCAGCCGTTTCATGATATGGCCAAGTCATTACTGGTCATATCATGATATGGCTGGTTTTAATGAAAACATGTCTTTTTAAAAGCATTGTAATTCAGCACTACGTGATGTGTGTTGTGTTATACATGTCAAACTAACATGATGACTATTCGAGGGCCTTGATGAACTCGCCCCCTTTTATCTTCACCTAAGCTGCCGCAGTGTTTGCCTTAAAATATTTCATCGTTTCATTATTGTAAACGTTTTGCCATATCGTTGATATGGTCAACTCGACGATATGGCTACGACATGTACAATGTTATAGTTTGTGGATAGCAAAATAACATCCTTCTTGTTTCATTCAGAAAAAAAGCATCAATTAGTTCATCGTATTCCTAATAAAATAAATACAATACATGTAGAAAGAGTCGGCGATAGTAATTATCGCCGTTTTTTTTTTTGGGACATTAACATCACATTACAATATAAATATAACATACGAAACAGTAAAGTGAAGCAGGCCAATAACAGATGATGGTTTAGAAGCATACTTCGCTTCAGCTCTACAGTGTAAAGAGAATACACCCAATCCTGTAGGTAAATAATCTTTTCATCACATCTATTCGAAAAGAGCAACTTTAGTCCCGGTAAACAGGGACTAAAGTAGGTCTTTAAGTCCCTTTAAATGCTTTAATTTTGTTGCAAAGGAAATAATTGCTGTTACTATTCACTTTCACTACTATTCCTAGCTGACGGACCCAATTACAAGAAAGATCGATTTTGAAACACAACCAATAAAAAAAAAGTTTGTACTCAAATGCGTACTCTACACTCTGATTAGATAATCCGATCGATCGAATCGATTAACATCGATTGCTGACAACAGAGACACAACCTTACAGAGATTGTTAAAGAAACACGGACCAAATCATTAAAAAGTTGTGGAAAATTTGTAAACAAACCGCGCCAAATGTGAATGCCGTAATTATTTCAATTTTGTTTGCGGATATTAGTCAAAAATATGAGTGATAGTGAGTGTCTAACTCCAGATGATATAACAACAAATGCAAATGACAAATACAAGATCTGTTACCAATAAAATCAAGAGTAATGTATGAAAAAACTGTAGTCCTGTAAAAAGTTGAAGAGGAACAAAGTGGTTTTCTGAAAATGCATTGAGCCTATTTTCAATCCAATACAAGCTTTAACTGTGTGGAGGACATATCACAATTGTTGTGTTAATTAATATGCAGTTCAAATTCTAAACGGGTGTTTTATTGATTACTCCTTTTCTTATAGAGGGTGATGAAAAGTAGAGTGTCCACCTCAGGAGTAAAAACTATTTTTGGCTCGAGTGATGTACTTTGAAACCCTCACTCCTTCAGGATTCTACTAATGAGTCCCTCGTTACACTCAGGACTCAACTCTAGAATCCCTCGGTTGCTCAGGATTCAAAAAACACTCTCGCCCTAAATATAGTTCTTTACTCCCTTAGTAAACAATCTACATGATGTGATAAGTCATGACATGACCTTTATTTACCAAATGGGTCAAACTACCCCCAACCGTAATTGTATATTTATGAAAAAGTTTGCCTTTCAGAATATCCAAACTGTAGAAAAATCAGCTATCGTCTTCCATTTCATTTGATGTGAAAGGATTTACGGGCTCTCTATAGGAAACCTACATTAATCTACATGTACATGTACAGTACACACATAGTGCAAATATATATATTTTTCATCACATTGCACGGAAATGCATCATACGCGTTTGTATAAAATGAGCTCTCTGTTTCTGTGTGAACTGAATGGCAACCCATTCAGTACAAGTCAATACAATGTGTATATGGTGATGTATCTCTATATCTATTATGTACCTTTTGACACAAAAGTTCTCTGGATACATTAACATAGTAACAGACCCATGAATGAATTCAACTTGGAGTTTTCAGATACGCAGAAAAGCAACCTAATCTCCAATAGTAGACGATCTTATAAATCACTGAATGGACTTTATTTGCAAGCAGAAGAGACCAAGTTTAGTTGCCAGAAATCGTACTCGATTAGCAGACAGGCCAAGAGCGGACCCAGAGAGAGGAGGAGATAGCTAGGTACCTACCTATCATGCGTGCCTGTCTACCTATACAGGATGTAACAGAAGGGTGTAGTCATATTTTAGGAGGTTGTTAGGGAGACTATTCTGAGCAACTTTTACTATGAAATTGATTTGATCAGAGGAACTTTATTTTTCATTGCACTATACGTTTTGGTCCGGGGGCGGTCAGCTGATTTGTATAGGGAAGTGAAAATTAAAAATGCTCTGATCAAATCGGTTTCAATCAAGTGAAAGTTGCTCAGAATTATGTCCCTAACAACCCCCTTAAATAGGACTACACCTTTCTGTTACACTCTGTATGTTGTACAGAGGTCATGATCCAGACCTAAGCTTTTCAACACAGCAATTCATTGCAATTATAATTATAAAGTAATGTTTGTGATTTGATTTTATGTTTGGGACAAAAAATAATTTCACAATTTGTGGTCACCCTAAACAATCACCAATCTGCTAAAATAGATCTTTAGTAGGTACATGGCGGCGCGCGTGTTATTATTGATTTTTATGATCACACGGTCACAAGTTACTCAAAGTAAGATCAATAAATAGTATCATACGTTCTGGTTAAAACAAAGTTAAACTCAAACATGTTCAGTTGTTTAGTGTCATTGTAACAAAAATACCCTACTTTCATAAATATGGTAGATCAATAAACACAACAGTAAATCCACGATTGGACAGTAACATAAATTAAGTAGAATTATGCACTAGGATGTGGATGTTGTTTGAACATGAGCCGCGGCTTTTGTAATCTGAGGCTTTTGGTATAAATATCTGACTAGTATCCCGGCGAGTCTATTTCCGCGTCAGATTAGTGAGCCGGAGTAAATCGCATTATGAGTTTTGAATGGAGAAGTGCGCGTAGTTTCTGTTCCGGCAGCGTACTTGTCTCATACAGACAAAAGTGAGAGGCATGCCTATTGCATTAATGTCCCTGTTCCCGGCATCATGTCGGAATGAGGTCAAAGGATTTGCGCTGTGCACATCAGCTCCATTTTGAATTTGTGTTTGTTTAATTTGCTACTCTCTATCTCTGGCTGTGGACATTGAAGTTCCTAGATTGAACAAGCAAGCTGGTTCGTTTCAAATGAAATAAATCAATACTAGTGATAATCATAGCAGATATTATATTATGGATAGTAGATTCAGAGCCTGAGAGAAACGTGCTAGCACGTCGCACGTGGCGGTTCTCGGTGGAGATTCTTACTCTTGTCTCTGCACTGCATGCTCCTCTTTTAGACTAAAAAGCATGAGCATTAAACATGAGCATTGCACACAAAGAAAAAGAAGTTCAATTGTTTGCATGTATTGTCTATGTTCAACAAACATAAACAAATTCTTACGTAAGGTTATAGCATAGTATATCCTAAGTTATGTATTGTGCACGCAAGTGGGCCAAGATATTATTATTGTCTTTAATGTCCTTCTTCCTTCGTGATTGAGTCTTCTCGAGGGAATGCCGACGCGTATTATATTTAATCCGAGGATGTGTGAGGGAGGCCACCCACGACATTATTATTATTATTACTATCGATACCTAACATGAGAGGAATTTTATGAATGTAATAAAAACGGTGTGTTTATCTTTTACATAACATCGATGACGCATTGAATTTTATAAGGTTCTCGGTCCCAGAAAATGAAAATACAAAGGAACACAAGGAATAATATTTTTTCGGACACGAGGCAATCATTTCTACAACCACATCGCCATTTAATCCGTGTGTAGATAAATAACCGGCCAAGTACGAGTAGGACTCGCGCACCAAGGGTTCCGATCACACTTGGAGAGCGTAACACGTGTAATTAGGTTTCCACATAAAAAACTAAAGTGTGATGTCATCCATGTAAACGAAATTGAATATTTTTTAGAAAGACAGAAATTTGCAGTTATCAGATTTTTCCCTTTATTTGTGCTATAAGACCTTGCTTCGTGCCAAATTTCATGATTCTAGGTCAACGTAAAGTACCCTCTAGGTTTTGATTCCCTTGCGAATATCAGCAATTTCAGCAAAATTGAGACATATGCGGTATCTTTTGATTGCGTTGACCTTTAAGTTTGATTTTTTCACAACTTTAAGAGTTTACAAACTTAAGTAATCGATATTAATTTCAACTTAATACCTCCATGCGTTTCTGAGAAAAAGTCTTAACAGACGGTGAGACAGACAGACAGACAGACAGACAGAAATTTACAGTTTTCGGATTTCTTCCTTAACTTGTGCTATAAGACCTTCCTACATTCCAAATTTCATGACCCTAGGCCAACCGGAAGTACCCTATAGGTTTTGATTCCCTTGCGAGTTCCACGCGAGTTCATACAAATCCAGCAAAATTATGACATAATATCGCGGTATGTTTTGATTGCGTAGACCTAGAAGTTTAATTTTTTCACAGCTCCAAGGGACCATAGACCTGAGTAATCGATATTAATTTCAACATTATACCTCCACGCGTTCCTGAGAAAAGGGGTCGTGACAGACGGACGGACAGACGGACGGACAGACAGACAGACAGACAGACAGACGGACAACAAAGTGATCCTATAAGGGTTCCTTTTTTCCTTTTAAGGATCGGAACCCTAAAAATCAACATAATATAATCTTTGGTTGATACTTTTTTAGCAGATTTTGTTCAAAAACAAATAGATGGCGATGAAGGCACCCATATATTTTGTTGTGTTTAGAGCGCATGCTGAATGTGATATATTGGATATAAAAAAGCGTATTAAAAACAGCTACTCAGAGAGTCCCCCATTAGCGTTAACATATTTTTAAGAGCTCAGTGGTTTAGTGGACATGAACGCTTCTCACGCAACCGATTTATTTGGTCCTCCGAGCCTTGAGGCTGTAATAATAAGAACAAACTACTTTTCTAAGGGTAGTATTTAAATTTAACGAGTGTCTGTAAATTAAAGTATTAAGTGACAAAAATAATTTATTTACGTTATTATATTATTAAGTGAGCGACTAACCGCGAGAGACGATAAATCAACAGAACGCAGCAACTTACAAACATTAATTTGAGTTACTTAAAATACGGAATGAGAGAGAAGCTTCATAATATTTGAGCGACCTAATATTTGTTTGAGTGTCAACGTTACGTGCTGCATTTTTTTTAATTATTGGCAAATGATTTATTTATACTGAGCGGCATTTTAAATTGTTTCGAATTATAGGAAGGACTTTAGAAAGACCGCGGTCGCAAATGCTTATGCCGATTTTTTCTATGCTAGATTGGTGTATTTATAGACGATATCAAAACATGCGAACCGTCGGTAAAAACAGTTTTCGAGTTATGATTTATATGGGTTCGCCTCGTTCCGATCCGCTTCGCTCGGCTCCGGGTGGTACATCAAGTTGTGACCTAACACAAACACTCTATCTATTGTATAAGCACAGAAAGTGACCTAAAGGAACCAAATTTCACATAAAATCGTATCAAAATAAAACACATAAGACCTCAAATAGAATATCAGTAACCAATAATCGAATCAGCTTAAACAAAACGGTGCGAAAACTTGTTAATACTTCGTTATGAGAAACCTAAATTGGAAAAATCGACTCTATCTTAATATTGAAACTTCAATGTTGCTCTGTATTTCTAGTCGCTCATTTAGTAATATTTTTTTGGTTATAATATCTGAAATGGCCACTTTTTGCAAGCTCGTTCTGGATTTTATTATTCGTCGTTAAAATAGTTAATTTTTCGCTTACTCAAATTTACGCTCACGTTATTAAAACAGTATCTCATAATCAGTCGCTAAGTTTTTTTTTATCAATTGTTTTATAATTCTCCCTTTTTAACTTACCTTGACTGATGATCACTCAGGTATCCTTGATCGCGGTCTCGGATCCGGTCCCTGTAAAACGTAAGATTTTGAATTGACATTGTCTTTAAAAAATTATTGCACATTTTAAACAAATATCTTGTTAGAGATAAGCTTGCCTTTTTACATTGTTTGTTGTATGTCTGTTTTGTAAAGTATAAAGAAACGAAATCTTTATAATTATTCTGGTATTCTAATAACAACAAAAAAAACGCCTGGTAAGCATAAAAGATTTGCGCTAATGCCCAGCAGTGAGCCGATGGCAGCAGACACCACTATTTTTAAGCCTGATATGTACCATTTTTTCATGAATAAATACTATTTGATTAATTTGATTGATTGATGCAGCAGTAAATTAATGATGAAGATTAGTGCAAGTTGTTGAGTAATGTTACCTGGTGTTGTGGTCGCTGAGGTACCCGCGTTCCCTGTCTCGTTCTCGCTCCCGAATCAGCTCGTTCCGGTCACTGTCAACAAACAATTGTTTTGATTATAATTATGTTGATTCTTGCGGCCTAGGTATAGGTATTTAGAACCCGTAATTTTTTGCCTCTTCTCTACGTTGGACCACTGTGGGAGAAGAACGTCAAAGAAATTTCCACAGATTATTTTTTATCTCTTTTTAAACAGATCAGGCATAAACATACATATATCGCAGGTATACTGGGTGTAATCGTTAAGTGTGCACAGGCGATTATTCCGTAACTAATTATAACAGATATCAAAGAACTTTAAACTGATATCGAAAGTAAGTTACCTAATGAGTAAAATGACTTCAATAACTTGTTAAAAATAAAAGTAGAAGTATCCAAAATTTTGACATGAAACACATTTAGTATGAGATTAGTATAGTAGGTTATAGTTTCTGTTAAATGATTATTTTCTAAGCTTAGTACTGCTTAGGGAAACTGTTATTTTTTATTTAATTGAATAATTATTATTTCTTAGTACGTACAAATTTTTGTATTTAAAGCAATTTTTCGAAGTTACGTTATGTTGAGCAAAACAATGGCAGAATCTATACAGTTTCTGAATGAACTTTTTTTTCAATTTGCAGAATAATATAAATATGATTAAATTAAAAGATAGTTTTATTACGTTAATAACAGTTTCCTTAAATATCAGTATTGAACTAATAAATATAACCGTAAATAAGAAAACTAAAACCTTTCTACCTAATCTCGTACTTAATGTATGGGGGAGTTTAATGTATATTTTTTTTGGATATTTCTCGTTTTATTTTTAACAAGTTATTTAATTGATGTCATTTTACTCATTAGGTAACGTACTTTTTATATCAGTTTAAAGTTTTTGATATCTGCTATAGTTACGCAATCGCCTGTGCACGTTTAACGATTACACCCTGTATATCAGGCAGACATATTACAATCATTATTATATGCCCAGTAGAAGCTACGTATAAGTAACCGAGTTAGCAGCAACCGTGACGGGTTACATTTGTTCATGAAACGAGTAACTTGCTGATCCTTGTCGCGTCTGGCTTGACATATTCTGCGCAATTGGCCCTGGCAGAATACCAGCGTCACAGATTCGTCTGTGACATTGCTGAGTCAGGGCCATTTCACTGCCGTGGTACAGTCACATAACCACACAGCTGTAGGTACCTACTGTTAATTGCATAGTGCGTGCTATTAAGTGCCGTCTATTTAAATTGTTTTTTTTTTGTTATTAGTTTATGTGTGTGTACAATGTACTTTGAATAAATGATTTATCTATCTATCTATCAATTTGTGTCGTGTTCTAGGTAACCTACACATTTTGTACTAAAGCACAGAAGAGATAATAGTACTCCGACTAAAGCCTGAAATTCATAATAAAAGCCTGAAAGCAACTGTAGTCGTACTGAAATGGCTTATTAGCTTATCGCGAATTTGGCTCATTTGAGTATCTTAAATCCGTAGTAGCCGAGCATCGCTAACATTGCCTATATTATTTACAAATTATTTATCTTATAACCATTACTTCCAATAGGAACATTCTAGTTAGTAGATTCTAAAATGTATTTAAAAGGCCGCGATGCAACGTCTAGATTGGATTTTAGGGTTTGTCTGCGACTACTGTTGGTTTATTCGATTGAGAATCGATTGTACAAAAACTAATCTGGGAAACTGCCACACTTGATGTTTGGTTGGCTACACTGTATTTAAAAAGTTAGTTCATAGCTGTGTTATAAAAGGCGTTGAAACCGCCCAGACCCTCCTTGTTTTCTGGTGTGTTCTCAAGCTGATAGGACATAGTCGTATAGCCTTCCAAGTACGTAAATTCCCGCCAATATAACGAATTCAGTTAAACTACTAAACCGTCGTTTCTCTAAATCTTAACTCTGTAAATGAGGCTTATACCCAATAACTACCTCGCCCCTCAACCGGGAGCTATAAATATTAGCCCCCGGTCGGGATCGCGGTCATTTAAATATTTTAAGCTTAAGAAACTGTATATTTTGTCGAAAAAGCGAGTGTGCTACAGTACGGAGTTTCGTGAACAAAAGATGTCCTTTGGCAGGATTGATCCGTAGGTCCAAAGGATGGATTTAAGAAGTGGAGCCACCTGGATTTGTGATGCATTTTGCCCCTCTCCCTCTTTCCCCTGCATCAGAATTCCAGATGGCTCCACTTCTTAAATCTATCCTTTGGTCCCACAGATCAAATAGAGAGAATAGAGTCCTAGAGATAAGCTCGCCTTTGTCATGTGTTGTCCACTTTCAATTGTAAAATGTATTATTTTGTGCAATAAAGTATAAATATATAAAATACAAATATCAATCCTGCCAAAATAAATATTTTGTTCACGAAACGCCGCATAATTTATACGTAGAATGGCCGCTAGAAGGAAAAAACAAAAACAAAACACACCTCATATCCCTCTTCTCGTATCATTAGGTTATACTAATTGCTCCGTCAGTGATTGATCGAATTTCTTTCGCCTCCTAACTTCGATACATCGCTAGTTTACTACGTGTCAAGTCCATAGGTATACAGTACACCCAAAGTAATAATGCGCTTAGGAATTTTCAATAGGAATGCGCATAGAACTGTACTCGTACTTGGAAGACATTAAATAGCCCGCTGTTCGCTGTCAGCAGTAGGGAGAACAAATTAAAAATAAATTTATTGCTATTCATTTACTTATTTCCTTATTTGATAAGGCATTACACTTATTTGATAAGGCATTTGCAGCTTAGTAATTTTCGAGTAAAACAATAGGAATAAAACTGTGAAAATTACGTGTTTCAATCACCATGGTTGTATCCATATATCAAAGTTAGGCAAACTTATTATTAGATTTTGAAAAGTAAGCCTGCCTTAAACTTAGGAAACTGTTTATTGAATTACTTGTCAAACTTACACTAAACTTTGCTCAAGTCCCGAACATATGGAGGGAAATTCTTCATGTGTCAAATAAGGCCATTCTTCGCCTTTGTTTGTATTCTCGCAGAAGTAAGCAATTTCCTTTGTTTGATGTATCAAAAAGTTTTTTTCTCACCTGACATGATGGAGAATGTGATACAATTATGTACATGGCAATAGAAATCAGATTTATGGTTTGTAAGCAAACACCTCTAGGGCTTAATTATGATTTTCGATGGAACCCATAAAAGCTAACTTTTAGTTCCCTAATAAAATAAAAAGTATTAAGTATTTATTTTTAAATCTCTAAGGTATATAGGGTGTAACATAATGGTGTAGTCATATTTTAAGGGGTTGTAGTGTGTGTAACTTTATTCTGAGCAACTTTCTCTATGAAACCAATTTGATCAGAGTGGCTTAATTTTTTGCTTCTCCATACCGTTCGGGCCAAAACGTATGGAAAAATGAAAAATAAAGTTTCTCTGATCAAATCAGTGTCATAGTAAAAGTGGTTCAGAATGATGTCCTTGATGACCCCAATATGACTTTACCATTAGTTACACCCTGTATAGTTGATTGATTGATACTTTATGTAGTTCAGAAAAAAAAGTGTTGTACATATGTGGCAGGATTAAATTTTGGCGAAAAGATTATTTGATAAGTCGAATTTTCGCGAAAATTCTAGGGATTTTGCGAAAACACTAACCTAACCTAACCTAATTTTCGCGAAAATTTTACTTAAGTAATCCTGCCACATACATATAATATGTCAAAGTAAAATTGTCAAACCCGTGAGATTACAATCTAGCGAATTATAATACGTTAAATTTCTGTCGATAATGTAGGCAAGTATGTATTTTTTTGTTCTTACAAGTCAACTGACTCGAAGGATAAACGGGGATTCGCTTCGCTCCCCTCCTTTATCTTTCACCTACCCTGACCCACCCCTTTGCCCAGACATTCATTATTTTAGTTTATCTACTAACGCGTTATATTGTAAGAAGTACGGTACAGTTACAATTTATCGACACTTTAAGTAGGTATAATAAAATAACGAATTTTAATTAATTAAACATCTATTTATATATTGTATAATACAAAGCAGAGTGTTCGAACAAAAGTGATATCTGATATTCGTGAGAGAACGTGACTTGACTGACACCTGAGTGACAGAAAAGGGTTGCCAGATTTAGACGAAAAATAGCGTCGTGGTCGATATCGATATCGATAATGGTGTCGATTGTTTCGACTATTCCTAGTAAGCTTTTATAAACGCCAAGATGATGTCATATCTCCTAAGCTCTTCATCAACGCATTGGGAGATATCTTCAAAAACCTTGATTGGGATGGTTTGGATATGAACATGGATAAAGAACACTTGAACCACCGCCGCGCCGCTTTGCTCTCAATCGACCGACACATCATGATGTAAGATAATGGAAAACCCAGAATAACCAGTTATTTCATATTTTAATTTGGAAATGATTAATTGCTACCTACTTAGTGGCATTGGGTAAAGTTGGCGTCATTTTGACGGATTCTTAGAGTTTGGTCGATTTTGAGTATGGCGGCTCATGAAAGTTGTAAATTTTGAAAGAGCAATTAAAAAAAAAGCTTATCTTACAATGGAATACATATAGCTGAATAATTTTGGGGCTGAGATATCTCACTTTTAAGTTTTTTCAGTACAAAAAGTTTTACATTGAAGTTCTATTATCTCAGCTTCGAAATTGTTTAGAGCTTCCTCTTTAAAATAGGATACATTATGATACTGCTACCAAATAATGATAAAGATATCGATGGCCGCGAGTAACGAAATGACGCCAATGGTCCATAGTAAGTTACCCAAAACCCTTTGAGAACCCACGCACCATAACCAGTGATTGAAAACCAATGGTAACCATTTAACCAATACTCGATTTTAGGGTTCGTCTGTATGTCACAGCAACTTTATTGCGAAACTATTAGGACTACACTGTTGAAACTTAATATGTAGATGTATTCTGTGAACCGCTTTACGATTTTTAGGGTTTCGTATCTCAGAATGAGAAACCCTTATTTATAAGATAGAAGCCTTGCGTGCCCGGGGTACTGACTGCCTAGTGGAATAGATTCTGAAGCATGTAGAAGAGATAGAAGCTGGTTATACTCAAATTATACCTTTCCCAACCTCATTTTCGTGTAATAGAGTTGCTGTTAAATTGGCCATAAAGTAATATTCAGTTCACGGTACTTAGGCCTTTCTTCCAAGAAAGGGACTCCGAGCCCGTCATACTTTATGAAAACTACGGAGGGTAACTTTTTAGCCTATGTCTTTCCACCTATCACATCCCAGCCAACGTCATAGTAACTTTAGGAGATTTGTCTACTGAATAGACAAAACACGAGTTAAAATTATATAATTATCATACGATTCATTAATATAAATGTATGGAGTGCCTAAGTTTTATTTAGATTTAAGCATACATTGTGATACCCTTTCAGGGTGCATGTACTTTACCTTATTTACACCTCCACCTGTAACCCCCTGTGTACATGTTTACAAATAAAATGAATATGAATATGAATATGAATAAGTATATACATATGTAATATTTTAGCTACAAATTATACTTGCGCATGGCCGTGGTCTATCGACATCGATGTCTAGACAGAAGTCTGCCAAGTGCAATACGATCACATCAGGCTTGTGTTTTGTTTGTTACGCGCGTGTGTGTTGTATAGTGACTAAAAGAAGTCAAAACTTATGGTTACCTTAACTTAATCTTAGACCTAGAGACGTCCCAGCAAGATAGATACTTTTCTCCCACGTCCTTTGACCACTATGGTCACACGGTTCTGTAGCCTCTGGATGAAACAGGTCCGATGTTGGCTCATACACATCAGTGCCTAGAATACACAATACATGTATAACCCAGACTTGCGCGAAACTTTGAAAGCATATCCTTAACATTAAACTGTCATGTGAGTACATAAAGAAATTACGAAAATTACGAAATTAAAAAACTACGAGATAACTATGAGATTCCCCCCAATTATATAATAGTTAAGTGACAACTCTAAAATGGTTTAGGTAATCTTTTATGAACTTTTGGCGTCATTTTGTTTATTTGCGGCCACCGATGGGTTTACATGCCCGGGTGGATAACTTTGTATGGGCAAGGTATGGGCTATTTGGCGTCACATATTTTTTATTCACGTTCACCGATATGTTTATTATTATTTACATATACATATCTGAAGAGGAAGCATTGCTGTAAGTCATTTAGGGGCTAAGATATTGGGGTTTCCTATGTTTAAAATTCGCGGCCATCAATATTTTTATGTTTGTAGCATTATCTGAAGAGCAGTAAGCTTACAAGACACATTGGTCAAACGTACGTTCTCACGTACGTTGCCGAAACATGGACACTCAAAAAAGCCAATTTGCGCAGAATTAAAGTCACACAATGGGCTATGGAGCGTGCCATGCTGGGAATTTATTCAATTCAATTCAATCATTTATTGATAAATAAAATTTACATGTCATTATTTAGCTAAGAATGTACAATAATTACATGTACAAAGTTGATCAGTACATTATGAATGATCATCAGTCTTATGGACCGCATGCTTAATCGAAATCCGTAGACTTAACAAAGTCGCAGACGTGGGAACGCGGATCGCGGGGCTCAAGTGGCGATGGGCGGGACATTTGGTCAGAAGGGAGAACGGAAGGTGGACCAAGGCAGTAATAGAGTGGCGGCCGCGAAGCAGGAAAAAGAGCAGCGAGCAGACCACCCCCGGACCGATGATGGTCAAATGATATTTTCAAGGTGGCTGTTTTACAGTCGGGGCTGAGATATTGGGTTAAATTAGCTCCGTATTTGGACTGTTTCTATTGATTTTAGTGTGTATGAATTAAATTCCTGTTAGTTGCATCAGTGTGATTATGTAGTATGATTAAGACCGCAGTCATAGTTTTTAATAATTTTAACGAGAATTATTGATATATGTATACTAAGAAACTATAAAGTGTGATATCTCAGCCAGCCCCGATTAAGCTACAGGTAGGTACTCCACAGTTACTTACTTTTAAATTTCTCTTTATTTTTTTTACTTTCATAACTTGCCGCCAAAACTCAAAACGATACCAAGTTTACCCAAACCCCTTTCAAAATAGTTTCGTTCAACTCAAGGTGAGTCCCTCAAAATGACAATGCACCTGACAGCCTGACAGCTCCATCTATATTAATAATTCCGTCGAGGGGTACGGTAGACTCAATCAAAACCTTACCTGAATAATAAAACATAAAAAAATATAGATTTCGAGTCGACAACATATATCCGCAAAATTCGGATTGTCGAGTATTTTGTTAAATTCTAATGTTACTGAACACTGTTCAGTGAACAGACAAATCGCAGGCGCCATATTGGCCACGTAACTTAGAGCCATAGACAATGGTCTCTTCACACATGTCTTCTAGGGTTAGAAACCGGTAAACTGCGTTTATTTGCGGTTGCATTCATGTTCCTTTTCTGTATACGATTAGTACATAGTGTAGATGTAGCTTAATGGTAGTTTTAGGCATAGTTTCCCAACAAAAGCATGCCGAAGGAAATGTGGATGTAGCTATAATGGTCGTTTTAAGCATGGTATCCCAACAAAAACGTGCGGAAGGATAGTGTGGATGTAGCTTTAATAGAAGAAAATGCCGATTCATAGTTCACAGACAAAATACCGTGCCATTCATTTCTGTCACAGAGAAAGTAATCACATTTCTTCTGTTGGCATAAGCCAGAATCATTGAGGAAGCCAGTGAAAAATTGAATTGAGTGCAAGAAACATAATATTATGCCGAAAATCGTAAGTATTTCATTTGTGCCAGGCAAGATCGCATTCTTTCAGCGTGGTCTTTCATAACATTTTGCATTTGCAGCCGAATCTCCTTGCATTTGGCAAACATTGCCACAATTGTGGAAAATGGATGCAACGAAGGGCTCTTCGTAAAGATGGTGAGTAACTGTGTGAATTTGGTTGTATGTTTTCTTCTGTGGATTGTAAGTAAGACTCAATAAGTACTTATTTACTTCCAGTGGCATGCAATTTCTGTAAAATCAAAATATTTGCGAGAAACTGCAAACAATGGCAATGGTGCAGTCGATGTGTCTTCCAGTACATTGCCCCGATCAGCTGAATTCAAGTTACTATGGGAGACCCAAAAAAATTGTTTTTTGCGACCATACGTTCCTTGGGGAAAGTTGTTAATAATGATGGGTACTATCATTCCCCAAAATATGGTCAGCTAATTAAATGTTACCCTGTATAGATAAATTGTATGATAATGTTGTTCTAATGTTGTTGTTGTAGTAAAAATGTTGTTCTTTATTGTGTAATTAACCATACTTACCTTCCAAAGTAAATAAAAAGACTGGGTGCTTTATAACAGAGAGGTTTACCGAGAGTAAACCTTAAAAACTATTTGTTTTGTTAATTAAAGTTCGTTTATTTTAAGGTTGATTTTAAATTAAAGTTATTTAAGTAAAAACATTTGTAGTTTTAATTTACAATATTTATTAAACACAATAACGATGCTAAACGAATCTATGCCTTGCTTTGCCTTTAATATTCCTTGAGAACCGATAACTACAGAAATATCTACCTTCATTTTGTACCCACATTCACATTTTACCCGAGCCCGAGCGAAGCCGGGTTTTCATCTAGTATTTTTATAAAACAGTCCTTTTTCTGAATACAATATTGCTCATTGCACTGTCCAACGCCTAGCATACGTTCTCTACCATTCTGCGGGGCTCGTACTGTGATATACAGTTAAGGGATGTTATGGCTTACAAATGAATGATGTTACACGCACCTGTAATAGCCGTCCCTGTCGGAGCGAGCGCTGTGCTGTCGCTCCACCCCGAGTCGATGCGGCAGCGGGAGTGTGGACGAGCGGCTGCCTCCGCCTGAACACTGCGATGCTGGTCCTAGGGAACATTTACCTATGTATTATATATAATCGTTTTGTGAATCCAAGTAGTTCGGCTTACAGCGCATTCCCTTTATAACGACATGAATAATTAATCGTTGAACGACCGTTGTAACAGCCGTAAAAAATCCGTCACGGACGATTAATCACATCGTCCTAATGGGAAAACCTCAAATTAAATACACAAGCTGCAATGGTATAAACGGAACGACTATCTGTCGTGTCGTCATAGTAGGAACGCAACCTTAGCATGGTGTGATGTTTCTGGTTTCAATGTAAACATAAACCAAGGGTAAAAATAACTAGCAATCAGAAGCACAAGTAAAACATTATGCCAAACTATATTGTACATGTTACGGCTAATGCTCATGTGAGCGGCTAATTCTAGTTTTAGCAAGCTGATGTTAGGTGTGCATGTACGTTTCCTTTGTACTTATATGTCACTTACCCTGACCCACCACTTCGCCTAGACTCTCTAACATTAGCCGTAACACCTTACATTAGCCGGCTAAAAGTAGGTTCAGCCGCTTACCTAGCATTAGCCGTAATATATTATTTATACGTAAATATGGTAACAGTGTTCCGTGGTCTAGTGGGTTTCACCTTGCTTCTCACGCAGGAGATGCAGGTTCAAATGCCGGTGCTGACCATGTACCAATGAGATGATTAATTTGTCTTCAGTACATTATCGAACACTCCGTATTTCGGATGGCACGTTAAGCTGTAAGTCCCGGCTACTATCACTACATCGTAGTATGTAGTAGTCGTAAAACCCCTCCACCAACCCGCACTGAGCCAGCGTGGTGGAGTATGGCTCAATCTTAATCGGATCTGGGTAAAGGCCTGTGCGCCTCGGAGGGAACATTAATGGGCTACATTTACTTTTACTTTACTTTCTGGTAACAGTAGGGTACTCACTTCGTCTTGGTGGATATGGACTTCGTTGATTTGGCGGCAAATTGTCGTTGTACTCTGTAACAATTTTATCAAAACTAATTAAGAATGCATGAATGCTGATTGCTGACCCTCATCTGGAATGAAAGACCTTGGTCTTTACCCCAGACCCAAGCAACCTTCAGGCATCATAATCTTTTGTGAACCATCAAAGAAGCTTAACTTATGGTTGTGCCTCGTAATATCGAAATTAGGTGGTTATAATAACATTGTTATACTGCATTCATTATTTGTGTGTCAATTGGGCGGCAGCTTTCTTTGATCGAGTGTCGGCAGTCTTTCAAATTTGGCCGGGGCGGCGAGATCAAACGAACAGAGTATAGTTTAAAGCGCTAATAAAAAAGCCTTTTTTCGCAACATACACTTGGCAACTAGCTTAACGACCTCATTCCATATTTTTTTTTCTTCAGATCTTCTAGGTGTTTTGTTTCCCCCCTTTTCCACAGCCCATTTTCAAGCATTCCTTACGTTTCGCTCCAGATGCCATAGCGCTGCGATTCATGTTTCGAGTGTGCCCTCTGCATTCACCAAGGTATACCATACCTACCTACAAAGTACCTCTATAGAAGTTACTCTAAGCTTCAAGCTTCCAGCTTTCCAAATGAAATGCACCTACCTACCTAGCTACCTACCTTAAATGAAAGCCAGCGACATCTATCGCAAATTCAGTGCATTGCAAGGTTTAACAGCGAGCTAACATGGGAGTTCGGTTACGGTGTTCTATCCCTGCAGAACCACATTTTAGCTCTACAAATCCACATACATTTACGGATTAGATACAAGATGGTGGTGATTCCTGAGTATTAGATACAAGCTAAGCTAGCTCAAAGCACTTCATAATAAATATGGTGCACCCTTTGCACCCTTTTACTTCGTTCTTCAGCCCTCGGAGAGCATCTCCCGATGATAACACTCCTACTTCAAAAGAAAACCTAGTTTGGAACCTTCGTTTCTTAACATTGCTTTAAATGTGGTTATGTAAATGACTCCAAATATGATCCTGCACTGCTCTTCCTTGATATTTTTCAATTACTCGCCTTTTGAGCACTAGACTTGAAGCTACTTTTGTGAATGCAACCGACGTCGAAACATCGTGATTCTACTGAGAGCGTTAAAACTATTTATGGTTATATGGTGTGATGTGAACATACATAAGTAATAGCTCACCAGACACACACACACACGCACACACACACACACACATCACACTGGATCTAGATTCATTTGCCTAACCTAAACAAGCAATCCTGTTCCCCTAAAAGTGAATCATAAGAAGGAATCTTCCGTCTGTAAGATTCCGATTATGAGTGATGGCCAGTGAGTTCCCAAGATCCTATTTATACTCCAGTAGCAGAGCCAACTTTGATCCCTTTTACTCTCGATCGCAAACTGTAACCACTGTTTCCTATTAAGAAAAACCAGACAGGCTACTCAGACGCCTGCGGCAGGGGCAATCTAGGGTGTAAAAGTGTGTCAACCTGTAGCCGCCTGCTAAGCATGAGTACTCAGTATACTACTCATTAACAACTGGAGCCAGTTTAACACACTTTTACACCATGGATTGCCCTTGCCGCAGGCGTGTGAGTAGCCGGCTTAAATAAGAAGGATCAAACATACCCAAGTCCTCCATGCTCTGCGTCAGCATCGCTTCAAAGGTGTGCAGGCTGTAGGACTCTGCGTCCATGCCCTTCGCGAGCGTGTTTCGGAGATGTCGTTCGTACTCTAGCAGGAGGCGGGAGGTCGGTGACCCCGGGGCAGGCGTGGCGGTCGACTGCGACGCCTGGCGGGAGAGGCACGGCTTCTGGCGGAGATGTGGCCAGTTGATATTTTTTTATGATAGATTCAGGAAATATTAGAGGTTAGTAATGTCTGATGCTGCGATGATTTTCTGATGGATTTTAAAAATTTCAGCTATATGACATAATCTTGAAATGATGCTGTTTTATCTAAAGTAAAAATCTAAAGATCAAGTCCTAGGAAGATATCTAATTTAATGCAATTATTTTGATGGTGGACATAATTTTTCTGTACAGATAATGACCACCTTGCTTAACCATCCCAGCCTGCAACAGGACTGAATCAGGCATGCACGCCTTCTCCCACACGGAAGCGAACCTTTCCCGAAAAACCCACAGCCATTGCATATACGGGGTGGCAGATGAGTAATTGCAGGACCACGTTTAGCAATTCAACAACTACACGACTTTTCGTGACAAGAGACGCTAGCCCCATGACAGAGATAAGACTTGAATAAACAGCTTTTGAACTTAAAAATATGTGAGTCATGCTCCATAGCCATGACAGTAGTCTAGACTTAGATTTACTCAGTAGACAGTACTCACCCCATGATGATGTTGTCGAGATTGTTCGCGACGCTGACAAGTGTCCTGGTCCGAGTTTCCGTTAGACGAAGAGGGCGTGGTCGCATAGCACTGGTTGTCGAACATCACGTTATCGGACGGCGGCGAGAGGTCTCTCTCTCCGTCCCCGAGGTCCAGGTACAGTCCCCGGCCGGGGTAACCGCTGGGGGGCGCGCCGACGCCTACTCCGCGACTGTAATAAGGACGTATTTCGAGATGAGGCATGAAGTATGATGTGCCTAGTGGGAAGTACATAACGTAGTACGAACATTAGGAAATCCTAATAGATGAATCTGGCTGCATACGCATTTACGGCTTCGATACACCACTAAAGCGTGTCGGTAGCGGTGTGGTAGCAAAATGGTTGTCAAATATTAAAAAAAAAACTCTTATCAAGGATGCGGGCGGCGGGACGGGATGGAACAAAAGCGTGTGTGTCTGCCATTAGATCTAGGTCTTCATGTCCCGTCGGGATCCAAACGCGTCCCGCCTGGCAGATCCTCAAACCCACAACACCACAATGCCACTGAGGTCGCCGAATGCATAAAGGCCCCACTCATATGGACCAGGGGCGCTTCATCCCCCTTAAAGAAGAGGTCGTCGAATACCCTTACAATTTGTAACCAAACTCACCTAGCAGAATACCGCTGTGAGTTCTGCCTGCTGTTGTTGTTGACGCCGTGGTGGTGTGCGTGAGCGTGCACATGCGGCGCGTGCCTGTGTGAGTGCAGGCCGCACGACGGCGGGCACGGGGCGGACGCGCCGTAGCGCCGGCGACCCATCTCCGGTGACGTCACGGGACTCTCCGTTGACGGCATCGGCTTGAGCATGCGTTTGAGGGTACTTGAATCTGGATATAAATGTAGCTTATTAAGGTATGCGTAATTGTTAACTTATATACTCCACAAAATAGTTGGTAAAGTCTGCGGAGGATGACAATTGGCAAGGATAAATCGACCGTTCAGTGATTTCTACAGGTTTTATTGGGCGTCCAGATCCGGCTTACCGACTAAATATAACGAATATGGGTATTAGCTGGACCACCAACTTTCTATCTTTTGGATCTTTTCTGAAAAAACAGCAGTGGACGGAATATGGCTCACAGAATTAATTATTGTAACCATTCAATGCATTGCATCCTTGATTGTCTTGTGCTTTATTTGGGCTATGTACGAATATTGGATAGTTATACAAATGGATACCCATATTCATGTCCTCAGTGCTCTTGGACTTAGTGCGACGAGACCCCGACGTATTGTTATTGATGACGTTGTGATGATGCATCCGGACGTCTGATTCACGCGACTGTTGACAAAAAAAATACTTAATCATGGATGATGATCATGTTATTTTAAGTAGTAGTAGTTAAACATCTGTTTCAACAACAACTACAACAACACTGAGACAGTGTGATGGAGTAAAAGTAATTAATCGTATCCAGGTTAAGGGCCCATGATGATTATTATTACATGAAGACGTGAGATTTCTTCAAAATCTCTTTGAACTCTACACTTACCGAATCATTCCCATCTCCGTAATCGATACTCTTCGTGTGCTGAAGATGTTCCTTCCCGGGCCGGGTCGAGGTGGAGGAAGACTTGGTCATAGACGACGTGAGTGTACCGCCGGCCTGCACGCCCTCCGACTTGAGGTCACCGTGCTGGCCGGACACTCCGCCGGAAGCTTGGTCTTCTGGCGCCTGGAATGTAGGAAGATGCTGTTTATGTCCGATTGTGTGATAATAAAGACAGGGTCGTCAACGTCACGTCTTGTGACGTAGATAGCTCGCTAATAACTGTAACCAGGGATCTCAAAAAGCAATTGCCGTGGCCGAATACGGCAGAAAACACCATCATCAACAAAATACATCTACAGCTACAGCACACTTCGTGGGTTCAGTTAAGTTCAAAGGATAACATAACATAACATTTACATCCAGGCACATATTTTATTACTTCTGGCCCCGTTCTAGGATAACCTGTGTTATAGGAACCAGAAAACTCGACATCACAAACAAGGTGACAGTAATGTTCAGCATCAACCATTACATGGAGTAAGGAGAGTTTCATTGATCCGAGGCAACAACTTACATTGGAAGTGCCCACGGAAGCGGTGACAGTCTTCGGCGCTGTGGAAGTGTTGGTGGTCATGGTCGAGGTCTCCTGCGACTTGGGGGGCCGAGACGGCGGCTCCTGCGGGACTTGACGGGCGGCGGCTGTCGAATTACAAAATAATAAATAATATAAATAAAGGCAGCCTTTATGTCCTCACTGAGGGGCACGTTGCCGTGTTTCGGATGTGTTTAGGATACAAAATATAATCCCTTATAAGATAGCGGGCAATTTGGGAAATAATGAAATACGTAGCAAAATAATTGATTTTTCAAATGTCTTTGGCATGTGCACGGCGAAATAGTCTCGTAAAGAAATATAACTACCAGAATTATTTAACCAACTAACCAGTCATTTGACTAGGCAGTTAATTGACTAATATTTCTATTTTTCCACCATCGGCATTATTTTGAATTCTAGTTTGTGAAATAGCCAATTAAATTAGTCATCAAAGATGAAAATATGAGTACTTACTTATCTAACATCACTTATATTTTTCAATGGAATGCAGGGCATTGAAAAATGACTCGCATTTAAATCAATTTACTAGACTAACGACTCACGTTTAGGGGGCGGCTGGTGGGCTGGCTGCGGCCCAGTCACGTTGTCATAGAGTGACGTGGACGAGGTAGCGGCGACCACTTTGTCGCTTTTCCCACTCGAGCCGGCAGCACCGGCGCCGTCGGTCTCTGTGGCCCGGGTCGTCGCTCGGGGCAGGGTCGATGAGCCTGGTAACCACCATGATGTTTTGATGAAATTGAATTGAATAAGATATAGGTTTAATAAAAATAAGTTTATTTCATTAGCGTTCGATAGCAGGCATCGCATCTTTGTCATATTGGCGAGAGCTTGAGGTCGTTGTGTATTTGGTTTCAGGCACGGCTCTCCATGGAAAGTCCAATCGCCAGCTATGCTCAATCTTTATCTTTCTTATCTGTCTTCTTTCAAAAATATTTATTTTGAAATACATGCTTAGAACGTGATACAATCGCTTAGAACTCTGACAAAATGCATGAAGGAAATAACTGTCAACTTACGATATCTTGGGTCTTGAGCCCTCAGCCTTGCATATTGTTCTTGAGTCATGCAGGTGCATTGCGGCTCGCGGCCGTACGTCAGACTGGAATTCCATTTGAAACTAAATCGATTTTAATAAAATGGCATGAAAATGGATGAATAATGTACAGGGTACCCCAAAAGTTGACGTTGGCCGATAAAAATAATGTAAACAATCTACTGGAAAGTTAATGGTAAACGAGATCAATGTCTTTTGAATTTGGGTTATCCTGCATGTATTATGATGTGGAGTGGAGGAATCTTTTATCATAAAGGATTAACCATTAGCTACTAAGCATCCTTTCTTCCGGTAAAAGTTGCAGGCTATAATAGGTTTTTCTTTTCAGCAAAGTATGCAAAGCCAGATGGACAATTCTACAGCTAGACTACAACTACACTCATTGCCGTTTGGCAGAAGCGGATACTTTCCCTTGTGATTATATCAACACTGATTAGGAACCAGCCCATCGCCACTGTGGGATTATAAGTATGCATACAAATGTCACATTTTGGGAAAGATGTTGTAAAGCTGGATTCTAACTATCCCTAGAGTTTGCTATTCTGTAAAAGCAGTTATTTCGGTGAACATTTCAGTTGCGATAACAGAGGAGGAAATATCACGATGAAACCTATCACACATATAAATCAGAGACAGTCTGAAATATGTGCTAATCCGCCAGGGGTTTCAAAAATTAATATCTTCATATAGCGACGATAAAGATACTACAACAGCACAGCAACTACAGCACTAAATTGACACTCACCTAGTCCGATTGGGGCTGGCAGGCGTAGATAGTGGTTTTCTCTTCGCCTTGGGCTTCTGCTTGCTTCCCGGCGGGTCCAGTTTTAGGCTGTAGCTCGACGATGCCTTTCGTGAGAATTTGAATGACGGTGACTAAAATAACAAAATGTTCACCAACTTTGAGTACCAGTTCAATGCCCACTGACTGAGCGGAAAGCAAGGGGACACGTGTGCTGCATTAAGGTGGTGAGAGTTCGAAAAATATTGTTTATAGTTGAGTTTTATAACATCTATTTAGTTAGATTGAGATTGAATCAGTCCTTCAAAGTGGCACATTTATTTTAAGAATGCGTGATTGAAAAGGTGAGTCTATCATCAACATCATGCTTGAAATCAAGGTATCTACTTCGAGTGAATAAATGGACTTTATAGTCTATTCGTGATAATAATGCTGTAAAGTCATCACTGTCCGGCGGCCTAGCCACGCCCCGTAACCAATCAAATAGTTTCCAATTATCAAGCCAAGTTCACAATGACCAGTTGAAGGCAAACTTTCGAACGCGAAGGTTGTGTCCTGTCATGTGAGTGTGTGTTAACAGTTTAAATTTAAATTTCACTGCATTCCTATCACGAATAGACCTTAAGTGCATGCTCATTACTTCGGTGGTATGTAAGTTATTAATAAAAAAAATGAAATGACAAAAGTTAGGCTTAACTTGCACAATACTTTTAACAATCGCTGAATACAATTAATCACAACTAAATGGGTCTTGAGCGACTTTTAGCCCTGTGTAAGCCCTGCCCTGCTATGCCGAAGAGCATGGACTAAAATATAACGCGAAAAAGACTGAGATGATGGTATTCAGATCGGGGAAGGGCCCTGAGAGGATACCTCCTCTGTTGTTGCAGTGACTGACTGGCAATAACCTTGACATGTTTGACTACGTAAATTGACTATGTTGTATTAAATTGTGTTTAAACTGTATTTAGCGGCTGTCGAAAGAGTGATGCAAATTGCCTCTATAATTATAATGAGTATGATTTATTTTTAAGCATTTAGTAAACTCAGAGCTATATAGGGACTAATACTTTTTTTAATATCAGATTTATCTAGTTGCCCATTGAACTCTGAGTTAACGCCAAGGTAAGTGATAAAATATATCAAATTGGCAACTTACGCAACATTCTCTGAACTGTTTGGCGTCGATAGGCGAGGTGAAGTTGAGCCCCCAGGTGTCGTTGGTCATCGGATCCTTCCAGTATATAAAGCATTCGGAGGCCTGCCCAATACGTGTTCCTATAACAAACAGACGTTACCGTACATATTGTTAAATTTCACCACCATTAAGTATGTATTAAAAATATAATTTTACACGTAGGTATACTACGAAAAGATTCAACGTCAAAAGAAAATATTCTCGTACGTCTCGCCGCACGCAAGTCTTCATTTAGTTTATACCATAGAGTAACATAAATGTTTATACTAAAAGACGAAAAAAACTATCGTTGCTCGATTGTTTCAAAATACCCCGGCTTCCACGTCTTTTGTTTTCAGTTGCTCGATTGTTATAGATTGCTTATTTTTTTTAAGTTGGCAATTCAATGTAGAGGAAAGGCAAAATTACTGACATATTTTATAAGCAAACTGCTAGTCTGCCAATTTTGCCAATATATTTTTTTACTACAAGAAACCCTTGAAGCATATTTGTGTGTGAATTTAAATTATAGTGAAACATACTGGCACATATTTTGCTTTCAGGGTTAAAATTCAAAGTAGGTCAGCGGCACAGATTCATCTGTGTGAGCACTGACTGGGGCACATAAAACATTCAATGCGGGCAGCGAATCAAATTTTATTAAATAATGTTTTTATGCCCACCTCAGCAATATATCTATAAGTGTTCTTACAAATGCATGCTGATAGACAGAGCAACGAAAGCAACATTAATCTCTTTCGCTTTGATGGTTAATATAATTAGTCAAGAAATGTTAGACAAAAAAATATGGCAACATATTAGACTAGTAAACCTTTAAAAAATACTACATCAACCTACCCACGAGATAAAGTTAAAAACCTATGAAAAAATAGAACAATAGATTTGGATCTTTTGGGGATGCTGGACGGTTGAGTGGATATGCGTAGCGTAGCGTCCTATTTGACTCCTATAACGCTTGATAGCTGCTTACGAGGCTGGGAGAACGGTAAGTCTGTGAGAAATCTTGTTCACATTCCTTGGTTTTTTTTTAACCTGGATGGATCCTTGAGGGGCGGGAACAAGATATCTTCAGGCTAATCACCAAAATAGTAGAATTTATGCAAGTTCTTGAATCAAGTATGGATGCTCACTTCATTATTGATGGACAGGCGCTGGTCATGGCCATCGGAAAACCAAAAGATGACCATAATTCCGACTTGGCCTCAACAGTGTGCAAAAGCTTATTACTGCGTATTTGACCACTTCCGATTCCCAGACGGACTTCTGGTTATAAAAATTGAGTCCAGCGACCCCCAAAACCTATACTACTCCCCCCGCGCGGAACTGCATAGTTTCTGAGATATGATTTTTTTAATTTTTGGAGCTTACATAATATAAGGACTTTAGTTCCTGACCTACTGACCTTGACCTTGAGGGGGAGAGGGGGGAAGGGGAAGGGGGGTAGATACCTCCCCTACTTCTCCCCCCCGCGGAAATGCCTAATTGCTGAGATATGATTTTTTAAAGTTTTGAGTTTTGAAGTTTTTTTGCATTGTTGGGCGGGGGAGTTGGAGGGGATGAGGGGTTGGAGGGGGGGTTGCCAGAAGTAGGGGGTCGCCTCGCTCCGCTCCGCTTCGCTCCGGCTCCCGGTTCTGCTTATAAGTGTGTACCTAACAAACCTATCTTTAGTTTTCAAACAGGAAGTAACCTATAATTGATCCAATCGGATTCAAAATGGCCGCCCAACCAACAAAAACTCGGACAGACAACACCCCAAATGCACTCCGTTTCAGAAAAATTACAACTTTTAATTTATCAAAAGTGATATTTTACGTTTAAAATATATTCATCTTTTCAAATATGCATACAACGAAACGTAACTAATGTATTTTGACCACAGACCATAGATTTTGACATATTTTTTGCGTTTTGTTACATCATTTTACAATATTTTCAGATTTTCAAAAAATCATATCTTAAAAACTACTAATTTCCGTTACCTGAAACTTTCAGGAAGATGATTAAATGACCCCAACTATACGCTAAAAACGTTTTGACAGCCTAGTCAATAGGTCAGGAACTAAAGTTGAGCCCCGTTTAGTACTCAGTTAGTTAAATAAATAGTTAGTTTTCCGGGATACCATGGGCCTAATTCTGCTAACACAATGACATGACAATAAACTTCAGGTATTCATTATGTGATGCTCCGCTGCCTCACTGGTTTTATACCTCAACCACCCTAAAGTCAACTTTCGAGTTAATCCCCCGGATTTTGGCGCAAAGGTCGACTTGACGTCGAGGTGTAGGTAAACTATCACTAACCTGGCTGCAGTAGTCTCACGTCAAGGATCTTGTCCACCTGCGAGTTGTAAGCGGTGATGTGGAACACGCATTCCGGCGAGTCCTGGATGCAGGTGATGTTGACCGGCACCAGGTCCTCGGAGACCTGCTGCCACTTGACCGTACCGGCGCCACTGGCGGACACGTGGAACACCTCCGCCCACAGTCTGGAATACAAATACAAATACAAAATATATTTCACCTAAAAGTGTATATAAAAGTGTTCATAAATGTAAATACATTAGAGTTGGGGAGATGCACTATTCAGGCACAGAATAAGTAATAGTACTTTCAGGCACGGGTATCAAAGTAAGATTAGATTGTGGCTCCCGCACTAGGCACAGCCTGTATCGCGGGAACCTCTACTGTTTATAATGTTTACATCATCCGAGCTCAGAAAAGAGGTTTTGCAGCTTTCAAAACAGTCCTTGAAAGTTCGCGTTTCCGAAGCCGGGCAATGAAAACCAGAAATCGTTCCATTTTCAAACATATTACACACCCATAGGTTTAAATGGTTCATGCCATGACAAAGAACCTACCACAGACTACCACTCACTAGGCTTGACAGTGTGGCGATACCTACGACTCAGTTTTTTTTTTTTTCATAAATTGTTAGGGAAATCGCGCTTAGCCGTTTTTTAACTAGACGGATCTTTCTTTCCATACTTCGGCGATCGTTCCATACTCCAAGTTTTTGGACATGATACATTGTCATCATCTTCATCGTCATTGTTGTAGACTGAATGATTTCCAAAGAGCCTCCAGTCGACTCTGATAAAAAAATCTGACTTTGAAATAGGACATTTGAGCTTGACATAAAAGAGTTTTCACTCAGGCGACTATCAGACGATGAAGGCAGACGACAATCTCATCTGTACTGACCAAATAAAGTCTGTATTTCTAATATTTTACATCTCACCCCTCCCACAACATTCTGAATAACGTCTGAATAAAAGCTGTCCGCGGCGCTCTAAGTTGTGTCATAGATGGATCTTTATTCCCGCTGGACCAGTTGTACCATTGAATAGTTCTATTGATAGTACAACTGGTACTAGTTTATCCCACTTTTACCATTGATAGAACAAGTGGGATATGGTGTCTGGGATATGATATCCCATTTTTACCATTCACTTATAATAGTTTAAACACGTTTGCAAGTAATCATTTAACATTATGTATTTCGTCAGATGGGGTGGCAGAGGCACAATGTGTCACTTTTGTACGTAAAGATATACAAAGGCAAGCTTATCTCTAATAAGAGATCTCTTCCAGAAAACCAATTTCATCATAATGTGTATACTTTTATGATTTTTTGACAGCTGTCACAAGTTTTGACAGATGTCACTTTTTTGACAGGTGTCACTTTTTTAACAGGTGTCGTGATTTTGACAGGTGTTATGATTTTGACGCTGATTTGACAGGTGTCATGATTTTGACGCTGATTTGCCAGGTGTCACTTTTTTGTCAGGTGTCATGGTTTTGACATATATTTTTTTTGACAGGTTTCAAAATCATGACACCTGTCGAAATCATGACAGCTATCAAAATCATGACACCTGTCAAAAAAGTGACACCTGTCAAAACTAGTGACAGCTGTAAAAATATAAGAAGTGGGTATACGGATTATGTTAAGTTGGTTTGCACTGCAGATAGAGTCAATAATTGTCAATATTTAATGGCATTTGGCCTAGGTAACACATACAGTAAAATAAAAGCTGATAAACTCTACGTGGCGCATGTTAACTCATTGCGTGATAAACTGACAATTCATAGCATGTCCCTCACCCATTACATATCTATATTTTTATAACTGTTTAATGCATTTGTTGATGAAAAGTATAAGTTTAAGGTGACGTCAATTTCACACCACGTTATCTCCTAAACATGAATGCTAATAAACATCTTATAATAAGGACGTTAGCAATTTAACTTCGACATGAGTTTCTAACGTACTTCTTATTTACTCATTTAACAAGTATTTAAGTAGCTTAAAAGAGAGAAGAAATCAATAGATAGTAACTGTAGTGGAGCCACAAACACTATAAGTTCCAGTTGCAGTACTCATATCTGTTAGATAAATTAAATTTGAACTTTGTAATATCATTTCTACAAGCAATTTCTCAAGTGCTCTCTCAAGCTTTGATGAGATTGTTTCAGGGACTCGGTATTTGTATTACCCAGAAATGCACTAAACAAAGTTTAAGCATATCCTAAGCACTATTAGAAACAAATGATAATTATGCCTTCCTTTAGCTTTTGAGGGTAGGCGCCATTGACAGCTTACGTCATGCAAGCTTTTACATGCACCAAAGACTATGCAATCACTATAACACTAACGCTTTCACCAACATGTTGACATGACTTTTAATGTGACTGAACCAGAACAAACAAGCCAACAATATTAACATTGTTGTCCTGCGTATAGGCCTGCAATGTTTTTGTTGTCCTGTATGGGTTTGTTACATGGTTACCATTACAGAAAATCTTTCGCCACATTTCTGAGTACTGGCAGAAGCACAGTAGTACCCAGATTTAAAGTACCAGGATAACAGGACCGCAGAATACCTGAGTAGATGTCCATCGCGTCGTCGGGAGTTCTGCCACGGGCTGTCTTCATAGCGGTACGCCTTGCGGAGGATGGGCGCGCATGAACACGAAGAGAGCTTGTTCCCCATGACGCTGCGCGTGCCGCACTCTTGGCAGGTCACTATGCCGCCTGGAAGAGACAGCCGAAGAGTACAGGTAATGTCAAGATTACTGAACTAAACTTGGCAGTGTGTACTGCATTGTGTAGAACTGTAGTCAATGTACCTACATTTTATTCTCTCTGATGATCATAAATTAAAAGTCTGCTTATAACCACGCACATCCTGAAATTTTCATATATTATGATGGCTGAATATAAGCTTATCTTATGCTTAAGCTTAACACTTAACTAACTTGTAGGTAGAACGCCTTTTGCTTAACTTGTAGATAGAACGCCCTCTGCGTCTACCGAGGCCATGGAAACAGTAATGCTCACGCAACTGCACACAACATACACAAGGGTTGTTTTTAGTCCATATGCTACTTATGAGTGTTCCGCTCAATGTAGTTTCTGCTTGATTATAGAGAACTCATGCAGACCTTATTGTAGAGAATCGGGCATGGGAGGTCTGACCCCCTACAAATATATTTAAAATACGTAATTTTGGCCTCTTCTCTACTTTGGCCCACTGTGGCATTAAAAGTTAAACTTATAGTTTACTGGGCATGTATATCATACGGGAGGTGAAAACCGGAGTGACTTACCCGCGGTCCCGTGATGTCACCAGGTGCCATCTGAACGCGAGAGCGAATGCCCGCGGTTCAGACTCTGCGAGCGTTGCTGACCGTGCCGGTAGTGGTGCTTCGAACCATGCTGCAATCACACATCAATCACTATCGAGTAAACTCAAAACAGTAACATCGAATTCTCGAAAAATACATGGTTGAACGTATACTTCTTGCAATTCACGAGCGCATCTAGGTTTTAGCTTATAAGCACACACGGTAGTTTACGCACCTAACGAAGAAAACTCAACAAACAAAACAAACTAACACTTTAACAAATTGCGCGTGCACCCACACACTAGACCCAGTTGCCTTCGTGATTTGCCAGATGTGTAAATGATTGCACTGTAGAATCCAACTCGACAGGTTTCCTTAGAGGGCGTTTCCTACGTTGACTTTCTAGTGTCTGTGCTAGTGTCGCTGTGATGACACTGATGGTGACGTCAGAACATAGTTTAATAGACAAGATTACTAGCACCCTGTCAAACTTTATGTAGATAATGTACAGGATGATTTTTAATAAGCCTTCCTTCAAGGAATGAATAGGTACTTTTATGTTATGGACCAAATTTTGTAATTATTAATTTTATTGTCTTTTTATATCAGTGGACATTGGTATTTGAGTCCAATTAGCGAATAATTCTGCATACAAACATGATGATAATTCTTGGATATCAAGCCTGAAATATCAATTTATTATAATTCACGAGCATAAGATATATAGAAGATAGTTATAGGATAGACGTGTTGACCTTAACTTTAGGGTAAAGTGGTCAGTGAAAACGAGAAAGTAAACTTCATCCTTGAGCATGGTATAAAAAAGCAGTGCAGACTTAACTTTAACTCACACCTAACTCTCACTCAGTTGTAAATTAATAGCCTAAAAGTCAATGCACCCAACCAACAACCCAATAACATATTTATTTATGAGAGATGTTCTTCTTATACACGTGTATATTATGTAATTTAATCTGAGGTATGAAATATAGATACAATATTACAACAATATGTACTATAAATACGTACTATAAAGTATATCGACCATTGGATATCATACAATGTATAGTTGGAGTTTGTTGGAGTATAAATTTCCTAAGGTTTCTATTATAATACAGTATACTTTAAACCTCTTCACTCGCAGAAACACACCGCTCAAACGACCGAACAATGGCGAACTATTGTTATATAAGATGTGTCGGCGAACCAGTTAAGGAATACTCTTGTATGTAGGTAACTAGTAGTTAGAAATTGTGCGTTAAAATGTACTTCTTAAACAATACTACATATTTCAGTTACAAAATCGTTTCGATGTGTAAATAAATTCATGCAATACGATTATTATGTTAGTGCACACCCTTAGTAGATGATTAAAGCTTGTGAGATCATGCATGCAGAATCCGATGTGTAAATGAGATATTCATAGTAAAAACGAGTTATACACAAAGTATTACCCAACCTTATACAAATAGGTACTAGAAGTGTGTAAGCAAAATAGCAAAATTAAACTGCAATATAATAGCAAAATTTACAAAACTACGACGAATTTGGTGAAGAATGTCATAAATGCAATAAGGTTCTTTTATGCCTTGGTTCTCTTTGCTTGGCATCAAATGAGACATGAACGAGGAGAGTTTTGGTAAGAATGCGTATTGCATACACCTTGCGTATATCTTGAGTAATGAATGATGTAATGAATAAAAAATGGACAACGTTTCAAAAATTTGACCAGCTGGTTCTATCATCTTATATGAAAAAAGATGGAAAACGATGGGACCCGTATTTTTTATTTTCGCTCTTAAACTTATTTTAAAGTGATAATTCATGATTTTTAGAGTTACTCATTCTAAAAGGGCGTAAGTAAAATGTTAGGATTAT
The DNA here is from genome assembly GCA_963457715.1 of Argyresthia albistria. Lineage (NCBI taxonomy): Eukaryota > Metazoa > Arthropoda > Insecta > Lepidoptera > Argyresthiidae > Argyresthia > Argyresthia albistria. The sequence continues at coordinate 7,963,656 of OY735256.1, read as the reverse complement.
AAAACGTGAAATCTTTGCCCGTCGTCATTGAAAAAAAAACAAACAACCAATAACAACATTACTGTGCTACATGGATGTTTTGGCACTTAGATGACACTGACAGGGGGGCGCCACTGCAAAGTTGATCTATTGATTGATTGGATTGATTGCGTTAGTTCCGACCCTTGGCCACGTGCCAAAACATCCATGTAGCACTGTATAAATCTCAGGTCTAAATATAAAACAACTGTTAGTCATCTGTGATCTGCCCCCTTATTCACTAACTCAGTGATGATCACTCATTACGGTACGGACGGATCATCATTGAGTGATCATCACTACTGAGTTAGCGGATAAGGGGGCAGATCACAGATGACTAACAGCTGTTTTATATTTCTTTCCAGTCTGTGACATGCCATAAATCCTGACATTGTAAAGGACTAAATTTCAGTTTTTTTTTATTTAACTCTAAAAATACTGATCTAAGAATTCTGAAAAAAAAACACTTAATGCTTGGAACACTTAAATCTCGAAACAGTTTTCTAATTTTAGTACCTTATCATAATAAAAGGTTGTCCATTTTTCTTCTATCATATTATGTAGCTATAAAGTATTCGACATGTATTTATTGGCTAGATATATACCCAAATTGTCCAGCTACGCGAAAAAAACCGCAATAGGGATATATTTACTTAAATATACTCATGGGAATATTTTCATGAAATACCACTCAAAATTACTGTTTTAACGTAAAATACCCGTGTAACTAACGGGTATCCTGTACATCGATTTGCTGATTTCTACAAGTCAACCTAACACGAAGGATAAACGGAGATTCGCTTCGCTCACCCCCTTTATCCTTCACCTACCCTGACCACTACTTTACTTTGCCCAGATATTCATCATTTCAGTTTATCAACTAACGCGTTATATTGTAAGAAGTACGGTCCAGTATCGACAGATTGCAATGTAACGAATTTAAGTAAGCATAATAATAGTTCTGTTTTACTGCAGTAGTATGCTTTGCTTACTAATCTAACTAATGTTAGTTTCATGATATATTTTTTATAAAAACCTTACAATTTGTTCTCTACCCCTTGTTTTCTATCATATGGTTTGAGAAGCCATAAAAGGTGATTGCTTCATGTTATAGCTGGGTTGGGTATCTGTCTAATCACATCGTTTGTTTTAATTGATGTTACATTTAGAAGACCATGAATAATCGGAAGAAATCATAAAATATTGTAGTATTTTTTGTCATATTGCTGTGAATTTTTGATATTACTGGAATAATTTCACAAAATAGGCTTTTGAAGAATCAATTGGTACATATTTTAGTTAAGGTTTGCTGGAAGAGATCTCTTATTAGAGATAAGCTCGCCTTTGTACATGTTTTTTCTAATATTAAGTGTCTGTATTATGTTTTCTGTGCAATAAAGTATAAAGTAAAGTAAGTAATAAGATTTCGGCCCTTCTTGATATTTTCCATCGAGGATTGCATTCTCATAGTTGGTCAGCCTTGTGTCTGGGTCAGCGTTTAGAGATTTTTATGTATCCTCCACTTACCATAACTGGACATCAATAATGTATTTTCATTTTCAATTTTGAAATGCAACATTTTGTAATAAATCGGCTGTTTGACCAATCATGTTTGTTTGGCATTTCGTTCCTCGTTTACATGTAACAACCTATGCAATATTAATGTTTGTTTGCCTATGTCTACTTAACTACGTCTCTATAGACGACTCTTACTTAGATTACTCTATACATCTGTGTTACATAATTGTGTACCTAACATAGTGGTCAACAAAGTCTATATTAAAAATCAAAGGACTGCCACACAATCGGCGTTTAATTGTCAGTTTGAACAACCTATTTTCAAACCAGTTTGCAGAGGGCCAACATGAATTTGCTGACACAAATTGTTTCATCGCTGCAATCACAGTAGCTATTATCGCTGATACACTAGTCAAACGAACCCCGGTGGTTTAACAAATCACCTAATTTTAATATAATAAGTCCCTCTAGTACTACCTCGTCTAGACTTAGCATAGCTTTCAACCTACATCTTTGCAGGTTTAAAGGTGACACCTATTAAGTAGGCTATAACGAATCGGAAACAAGATAGAGTTACACCGATTTTCCAATAAATACTGATTAATAAGATAATAAGTAAGTGTAACTCGATAGTTCTTCGTTGCAGAGATATAGTCTCGGTTAATAGCATTAGCGATATAAAGTAGAGGTATCGATAGCGCCGTCCATTGAACGGATTCAGCTAGCATAAGTATATGTATAATTGCTATGGCCTAGTACTTTTTGTATTTTAGGCCATAAGTTTTGATTACCTTACAAACCATTTGTCTGATAAGTGTTAAAGACATATGATTCACGTCAAAACTCGATTTAACAATATATTTTCACAAACAACTTACAGATCTTTAAAGGACACAGTTTTATGTTAAATTTATATAATGTGTGAGCATGCAATAATATTAAACCAATGGTGCTGAAAATTTTTAGTATGTTTCATGTGATTATTTATGTATCATTTAGGGGAAGGCACAGAACGGCCACCATTGAGGACATTCACGAACAAGGAGGGGGTACAAACACTCCATGTGCAAACTATTTGTAAGGACTTACGAACCTCGAGATTGTTCCAATTTTGCGCAGAAAATTTAGCCGCCTCCACGCTCTCTTTAGCACCCATTTTTATGAAGTTGTGATATCACTCGAATGAATTATGAAAACTCAGGCTTCGATGTATGCTCTGATCTGTTTGTGACACTATCGCACTACGACGGTTCTCGTGGATGAGAGTTGGTTTTAATAAGCATTAAATACCTCTATCTGATATCGTTGGTCGTTCGCAAAGTTAAAAATTCACTGTGTTGAATAATTAATAGGAGGGAGGTCGTGCTCGTGCGACGTGTGACTGACGAGGTGCCACAAACGACCTGCAACCTGCGACTGGCGATGTGTGGCCAAGGCGTGTAAACACGGCCAGCTGGGTGTGCTCGTCAGCCGCCCGCTACGGGGTCATCTGAGCCTCCTCGCCGCACCGTAGCGCCTCTCGCACCGCGCCGCAGCCTCCGCCGGCTACTATCGACGTCGCCGACACGACACGCCGGGACCGGACGACCTGCGCGACCCGACCTCGCCTACCCGATAACGCTATCGATAAATATTGCAAAGGACTCTCGCTAAGTGCGCAGAATGTAATGTTCAATGTAAAGGTACGTGCCGCGGCGGAGTGACACCGGCAGCTCGGGTAAATGTCAGAGCAGACTGGGTCGCGAGGCAAGCGTGCGTGGCGGAGCCGAGTGCGCACAGCCGCCCGGCGATCTCGCGCCGCCGCCGCCGCCGCCGCCCGCTCGGCCGCGAGACGCAGTGACGCCCAAACCTAGCGACGACACATCGCCCTGCTCGACACCTCAGCGACACGCGACCTGAGCATCGAGCGAACTCCCTACGAGATGCCTATCAACACTCTCTCAGCTTTAGATATCTCTAGGAACCATCATAGATTTGCAAAGGCGCTCATACAAGTAATGCCAATATTACAATATTAGGATTAAGAAGATCATCAATGGGCGGCAGGGCAGCGAGACGAGCGGGCGGAGGGTGCGCGCGCAGCTCCCGAGACAACATTCGATTTTGGTCCACGGCTGCTGGATGCTTACTGTGGCACACGAAGTATTTTAATAGTTCATTCTACACAATGACACGGCACACTAACTCTTATTAATTCAAATTGAGTTTGACCGTGAGCCCGTTTGAGTTTGGTTTAATAATTTTAATAAGACATTCGACCAACAAAAATGTTATTTAACACGTAAAGCAGATACCTACATAATATCGCCCGTAACAGCTGTACTGGCAAGAACTCTATAATAATATGAATGTCAGTTCACCATTAGGTATCTAGTATCTACATACATACATATACTACCACGGGAAATTAAAGTAATCAGTGTATTGCTAATATTGTTTGACAATAATGTAGAGTAAATATGAATATGTAAGACGCATACATGACCACCTCTCGTTTATCAAACATACCTATCTACCAACCTACCTATCTACAACCTACCTATTTACCAACCTACCTACGTATCTACCTACAATTTAATTTACCACCTTTGAGAATTTAAATAGGTAGCAAACATTATCGAAAAAATATATTAGGAACTGTATTTCGGTATGATATTGCAAAGACGATTGGGAGAATGGTATTAGTTATCTTAGAACAGAACATCAATAAACCGACATACTAACTACTTAAGGGAAGCCAGCCACTATGCTTTACATAGGTAATAGGATATTATATTAACCCTGCAATATGATAACATCGCAATATAATTATGTCATGCATGTATTGTATATTCAATTATTCATTCAACATATTAAATAGCATTCCATTTGCAGCGAACCAAATTATTCACGATACTAGTATAAACTATAGAGGAAATGCTAGTGAAATCAGTTTCAATTTAATTGTTGAGAAAGTTGTCAACATAATACATTATTTCATACTCTACAATTTTATTAGAAAACATCACATTTATATTAAAAAGTTATTTCAACTATGTTATTCGTTACGTCAAAATACAATTTAATGGCAATCACACTGCTGCAACTTTTAAATTCTGAACCAGGTACCTACCTAGTGTTAGTAAAATCCATGCGTAAAACGTCCAGGTAATTTGAAAGAGTGAGAATTTGCAATTTGATTGAAATCTTGATACCAACAGGATAAACAAAATAAGAAGGTTTTGAATGGCATGAGTTTAAAGTGGCAGTTTAATATGACGGAATTGGCTGTTTATGAATGCCAGTTTAATATAATGGAATTGGCAATAAAATGACTATACTGGCAGTTCCGAGTAGGCAGTAAAAATAATAAATTAGCAGTTCCGAGTGGCAATTGACAAGTCGGAAATTGTCGGTAAGAAATCTCATTCTAAGCAGTTCTGTAAACAATGAGGTGGTAAAATGTATTGCTCGTATATTCAGCGTGTAAAGATTATGCTGGGGGTCAACTGCCACTCGGAATTGCAAATTTAGTCTTTTACTGCCTACTCGGAACTGCCGATTTTGTCATTTTTACTGCCAATGCCATCATTTTTATTATGATTTATCTACTATGTATTGTATTATCTATGATATGATGAAGAAAATATATTGACACTGTTCTGTTCTTGAAATGCACCACGTACGTTGTTTCATTTTAGGTTATGGGCCCTGAATGCATGAATCTCACAAAAGCTTGTAGAGAGGCTTTATATTTGCGTCGCTTCTTGTGAGAGATTACAAGCTGTGTGTGTTAATGATAATATTGTTAAGTGGAGTTATTTGGAAACAGGTCAGGTTAATAGCAGACTTGTTGACCAAAAGCATATGCTCTGGGTACTTATTGATGTATTGATTTTATGTTTTGTTGATACAAAATGTAACTAGTTTATTTAGTTAAGAGAGAGTATTATGATTTATCTACTATGTATTGTCTATTATATTTTCTATGATATGATGAAGAAAATATATTGACACTGTTCTGTTCTTGAAATGCACCGCGTACGTTGTTTCGTTTTAATTTTAAACAGGCATTCATGAACAGCCAATTTCGTTATTATATACTGCCCATTCCGTCATTTTAAACTGGCCAAAAAATTACCTCTCGTTTTGAATTAGCACCATCACACCACTACAGCCTAAGTCATCTTTGGTGCAGTTTATTGAGTATATCACTTATTAAGTAAGTACTGCATAATGAATGTCATATTTTTATTTACCTACCTTTTTATTGTACTGTTTCAAACGAACAATAGGTATGCTTATTCATTATCATAATGTCGTCCAGGTAAACGAACCTATTCTTTAAGCTCTACAAGTCCACAGATGTACACTACCTATCAGTATCAGTCATGTACTACTCGTGCTTCAATTTTTTTCTCATCAGATTTCGGTCATAAATTCTTTAAAATATCGGAAATCGCTGATATCAAGATTCGGAAATATTGTACTTTATAATGTGTGGAGTTACGAAACTCCCATTGTTTTTTTGGAAAAAAAAATACACAGAAAATACTAAGCTTTGATTGTTTCTGTTCACTCTAGGTCAATACGCGCGCCATGTCCTTTGATACCCCCATCGTAACGCGTCTCGTAGCGTTACGGTGCTACGAGCTACGAGCAAGGGTGCGGGTCAGGAAGAAATGTTGTAGTCATGGATTACAAAGTGTTATTAATTAATTTATCTGGACATATAAAATGGATGTAACATTATTTATTTATCCGTAAGATTTGCTGGTTGGTCACAGGATACTTCAGTTAAGATATTTAACATAATTATTTTAGTAATATGTTAATATCTGGATGTCAAGGTCAAGTCTGCTAAACAAATTACGAATCATTGATCATTCAAAGAACCGTTTTTGACATAATTGGTAGTCTAATTATGTCAAGAAAGGGTCTTTGAATGATCAATGAATTCTAATGTGTTTAGCAGACTTGACACACTGAAAGCTTGTAAAGCTCGTGGTCTATTCGACATGATATACTTACATCCTATGTTATACAACTTGTGCTAAAATTAAATAAAAAGTGCATATTTTCTATTTTCTTACAAGTTTGCAAGGTATGCAAGGAATTAAGAAAAGAATAATTTACTCTGCGGTTTAATTAATATATTATAAATTTCTAACAAAACCGTCCAAAAGATTATTATTATTATTATTTAATTTTCAACAAACGTTTCATGAGTTTTAACTAATGAGAACTAATACAATATGGGCACACAGCGATTTTTTCCGCGCGATTTTTTTTCCCGCAATTCTGTAACAAAAATGCAATACTATGGGAGTGGCCGCACCTGGCGATTTTTTTCCGCAGATTTCTGCATACCAATTAGCATATTTTTCCGCGAATTTTTGAATCGCGCGGAAAAAGTCGCTGTGCGTACGGGCCCTATCAGGTAATTTAGAACACGATAAAATTCTATCAACCGTCAGAAAGTAGTCGCCACATGATTAAACATCAATGACATCAAGTAGACTGAGGTCTTACTGAGGTAGACAGATGACTCGTGTACTCGAATACAGTACATTATAGGGCATGCAGAAAAGCAGCCTTATTGCTACAACGCAAGTAACAAGGACGAGGAAATAGAGCAAGTTGCATGAAATTGGGTCAGTATTTTATACTGTAAAGGAGCACGACATAAATAAATGTACCTATTGCAAAGCCACAATTTTTCCTCCTCCGTCGGTAATAGGCGAGTAAAAACAAAATTTTATGTACCTATGTAAGGGGCGAATCATTTGGGAAGGGACATTTGGGTCCTGCACCACTATTTGGGCCTCGATTTAGAGGTGTGATGGAAAGATGTTGTGGAACTTTTATAATACTAAAATGATGAGTTAGACTTTATAGTTTACTTGTTTATGGTCGTGACCCGAATGACCAAAATTATAGTATTTTCTTATCCACTGACAAAATGTGTGTGGCCGTCGATATAGAGCGTAGGTAATAGATATATATCATCATAATTATAAAGTTATATCCAAACCAAATCCAACTTAATAGACAATGATCAATATATTGCAACGGACGTGCTCAGAATGAGTGATGTATCAATCTATAGTGATCTGTTCTGGGAATAATACACCCTAAGTGCAGTTCCAAGCTACTCATTGCAATATCACAAGTGTCAGAGCGAGATTCGACGAGTAGGTACTGTTACGGCGTTTGTGCACTACAAGTATTTTTACTGTCTGGCAATCCGATTTTTTACGGTCCGATATGGCACGTCGTAGGTTTAATTACTAGTTTGTGCACTATACTTAATTTTACTGCCCGATATTTTAGTTTTCCCCATTCTGTTTTTTTCGGTCCGCGATGACAGCAATGAACAAGCCAACCCTCTACCGCGCCGCACCAATCCGAGTAAAGACGGACAAGTGCAAAAGCCAATCATCCCTTTTTTCATGCCATATTAGACTGTAAAAATTGGACTGTCGTGCCGAACAGTAAAATTACTTGTAGTGCAGAAACGCCCTAATGCTTCCTCCTAGTAAAAAGGAAACCTTGTTGTTTCACCCAACAATGGGATTGTGATCGTTCTACAGTGTGATAGAAAAAAGATGTTGCTAGAGTAACTTAATTTTTCACTTTCTCGTAGAATCTCGCGATTAAATTAGTTTATTGTCAACTTAAAGGAGATATCCACATTTCATACAAGCTTGGGACCAAAATAAAAAGTGCCGGAAACTTAAATAATGTACTCCAAAAAATTGACCACATTCATGTGATCAATTCTTTTTTCTTTTTTCATTGTAGAGTAAATATTTTAAGTAATACCGCTACTTGCTACTACTACTTTAGACCAACATCTAAATTGGAAAAGCCATGTAGAGTCACTTTGCAATAGGCTAAACCGTTTTGACTTTGCCATACGACGAATAAGAATGACTATCTGAGTAAGAACATCTGTCTTAATGTACCATGGGTACCTATGTATCGTCAGTCTTAGCATATGGCCTTATTCTACGGAGGAACTCTGTCGATGTAAACAAGGCGTTTATAGTGCAAAAGACTGCATCAGGGCGATATGCAGAGTAGGGTCTAGGCATAGCCTTTATTTGAAAAAATACGAATCTTACGTTACCTTAACTGTACATCAGAGAAATTTGTACATTTGTAGTGCAATATCAAAAAATGCAGATATTTTGGAGACAAACCCGCCACAAAGATAAACTGTACCTACCTTACATCAGCATGGACTTCTGCAGCAAAATGTGTACTGCATGGCCATTAAAATATTTAGTTATTTGACGATGAGAAACGAAGAACAAATTGATAAACTGGTTGCTGACAAGTTTTCATAGTGTGCGTGATTTTCTAGAGAATAAAAATTATTAAAAAAGGAAAGTCACATGGCACTTATTATTCATTTTTAGGGTTCCGTACCCGAAGGGTGCCAAACGGGACCCTATTACTGAGACTTCGCTGTCCGTCTGTCCGTCCGTCCGTCCGTCTGTCACCAGGCTGTATCTCATGAACCGTGGTAGCTAGACAGTTGAAATTTTCAAAGATGATGTATTTCTGTTGCCGCTATAACAACAAATACTAAAAATCAAAAGAAATTTAATATTAAGGGGGGCTCCCATACAACAAACGTGATTTTTTTGCTCATTTTTGCTCGATATTGATAATGGTAGCAGGTAGACGCTTAAAATGTTCACAATATATTGAGTATATTATTTACTTAAAAAATAAATAATTAAATTAAAATTAAATTAATATTTAGGGGGGGCTCCCATACATTTTTTTGCGGTTTTTTATAGATAATGGCACGGAACCCTTCGTGCGCGAGTCCTACTCGCACTTGGCCGGTTATTTTCAGCCACTGACAAGTTTAATTTAAGAATCACCACTGTATAGTTATATAAATAATTGATAATTTGTAAATATTTACAATACACTTGACTAATTTAAAGTATTATAATTAACACCGCCTATACTGTAAACATACGTGTATTTTAGCAAATGAACGATTTGAATAGAATTTGAATTTGAATATCATAATTTTCACCGAATGAAAATAAGATTTTTGTAATAAATTTTTATAAGAGATTATTTAATGGTTAGATATTTTATAGATCGCGTCAGTATTTAAACCAATAATTACAATGTTTTCTGGCAAAAAAAACTGATTGCCTAGCCAACGTCAATATAATATTAATATTGTTTGTATACTACCACCCGTTCGGAAGTTGTGGGCTTAGGGATGGTGCAAAGAAGGGGAAGAAACTCCCGCGTACCAATCAATATACCAATCAATTAGGAAAATAATGGACCTAAATAGCGTACGAAGGCTAGCTTATTTCCAATCATCTAAAAGTTCATGTGAGCGCAGTTCATGAGGAGCGTACGCGCACGACGAGATGAATGCAATTGCTTCCGTTCGTTCTATTTCAGTTTTATAAACACAATCACATCTCTCGCACCAAAATATGCCTTGCTAAGCTTTTCTTTGAACACAAAATTTTGACGGTGACAATAATCTAGAGGTATTTGCTGTATTTTTTTGTCTTCCTTATAATGTTCTTAACCCCCCACGAAAATGATGGGTGTAGTAAGTCGGTCAAAGAGTTTTGATGCACAAAATTTTAGTATTTGGTAGAAGGCTTTGCTATGATGATTTTAGCTATGTTTTATTTTAATTCGTTCAGTGAATCGAGAGTTGTTAACTTAACAAGAAAACAAGTCAGTCATATTTAAGATAAATAGGTTTTTGATTGATTAGGGGGTGTTTTAAATTTTATTTTATTGATATGTGCAATAAAATTATTATTATAGATTCCTTAGATTGGCGCACGTGCCAACATAGCATTTCATTTTAAAAGTTCAAACATTTTAATTTATATTTGACTTAAGTAACACAAACATTTTATCTGAGACATATTTCATATCCATATTTTAAGGGTTTCATATCTCCGAAGGAGAAACCCTTATAGGATCACTTGTGCGTCTGTCCATTCGTCCGTCCGTCCGTCCATCCGTTACAGGCAATTTAATCAGAACATATCAAACCAATGAAGTAAAAAAATAGTAAACATATCTTTTGGGGGGCCAAATGAGAAAAATTTAAAAATTCAGCATATACCGTGTGACAAATCACATAAAAGCGCATAGTGTGAGGATCTTAAAAGTATTTTTATAATATTTTTAAGACTAATTTTGAAAAAGTTTTGCTTAATAATAATATGACCGATTCGCATGTCATCAAAATCTCTAGGGTACTTACCGAAGTCCTAAAAATCTGTAATTTGGTATGCAAGCACATGTTTGCACCCATATCCCATAAAAACTCCGATATCCACAACATTAACCCCCTAACCCCCTAAATCTGAGGTGCTAAGTTTGTTTGAAAAACTGAATTTTTATTAAACCCTCTCAACACGAGTCCATCTCGCAATTGGCAGCTTATTTGAATAGCACCTAAGTCGAAGTTACAGATTCTGAATGGGAATCACTCGAATAGGTGCCGATATCCATAATCGAATGCGCGAGAATCATACCCCATCAGGGCCTGGATTCCGGTGACGCAATGACCGCAGTCACTAGACATTGACGCGACGACAACGCTGAACTCAAAATCCATTATCTTGAGTTTGGAGTATGTATCTTTTTTGGCATTTAATGAATTGATTGATTGATTATCTTACACACTCTCACTTCGCATTTGTTTGACCTTTTGAATCGTGTTCGAGTACGAAGTGAGCGTGGAAGTGAAAGTAAAAAAAATAAATATTGACGTCAATATACTTAATATTAATATTTTTGTATTCTACCGCCCGTTCGGAGGTTGTAGGCTTAGGGATGGAGCAAAGAAGGGCAAGAAAGTCCCCCGTGCCTCTTTTGAAATATGTGAGGGCCTTAAAAATACAATTTTATGTATTTCTACTTAAAAGTCTAAGGAAATACACCGAAGAGAGACGTAGGTACTGAATCAGTCCATCGCCCCTCTTTGGATGCCAGGACCCTTACCGAATGCCACTTTTTACGTCATCTCATACTATATCTGTCGAAATCTCACTTCAATTTAGTTTAACTCGCCGCCAGCTCGCAAGTGTAGCGCTATGTAAATTCGAATTATCAACCAAGTTCTAGAATGCCATTCAAGAAACTCACGGCGGATTCAAATGTGAAGTATGCAAGTGTGGTTTACAGAATCACACGGCTGATATCTAAAGTTTATCATCGTCGTCGCGTCATTGGCACTGAGCGGTCTTTTTGCTTACAGAATTGGGCCCCTGGTGTATGAAACGATTTATGGCCATCTTCTGTCTCGTTTCCTTGTATTTACCCATCTCTGTGTCCCGCCCGAGTTTATTTATACGGGAACTTGCACAATTCGTGTCGGTATGCTCTCCATTATGAAAACCAGCTGATTTGGTATTTAAATCAAGCTCCTGAGCCTCGATCACGAACGTTTTCGAGATCGTAAAACGTTTTCGAGAACGCAGGAAATTATATTTTATGTCATAAAGAATAAGAATCACTGACATTTGGCTTTTCGATAGTTTACTATCAAATCTTTGTTCGTGATTGGGCTACAGTACACAGCGTACACTACACAACACTACAGTGATCATATCTTATCCGCGCCTGACTTAAATAATATACAAATATTACTACTAACTACCTAGTACTCGAATTAAGTGAGCAGGAAAGACCTCCTAAAATAGTTGGTTAGGTTACTTTAGTCTATACTATGTTTGACAAACGAGGTGGCAAGAACTAAAAATGTCCTAGTTCGTAGCCGACTGCAACTACTGACTGCGTGTCGCGCGAGCGTGTGAGTGAGACAGCGCATCGAGCGTACATTAGTTACCTAGCGAGTGAGTGAGACAGCGATAGATAAAATACGCTCTCTGCCTCGTTCACTCACTTGGTGCCTATAAGCTTGCCGTCTCGGTCACACGGTCACTCGACATGTCGTCTGCAGTTGTAGTACATTTCTCTACTACTCGCAGAAGCACAAATTAGTGCTCGACTTTGACAGTGACTACCAAGATAAGGGGATGAGAACTTAACTTCCCCTAATTTTAATGTATTTTTTTTTTCCTTTTCGGCCAGGAGAACGACAATCTCTCGACTGAAAGGGACATCTGTAATAGAAATCCTGATATAATAAATGGTGAACTGACTTCATAATTTCATAAAATTTTGTATTTTAATTACGAAAGCTTAACCTAATATGTATGTGTGCAACCTACGGATGAAACGAAGACGAAAAACAAAGTAGATAGGTAGCTACCTATGTTGGGAGGGCTGCATCTCACGCCCACTGAAAAGCGTTCATTTTATGCACTCCGTAAAAGAAACCTAGGTACCAGAAATTCATCCAAGATAAAAGAGGACTATCTGCAAGTATTGTTTTCGCGTATGATCTAAAATGAATTTCCTGAACTTACTAAATGAAAATTAAGCATGATACTGTAGCTTCAGGCACCCGACATTTTGGCCTTAGCGATTTGATGTATAGGTTAGGTATTACATGAGTGATCGTCTACATACTAATGAAGCATTTACATTATACTACAAATGACTGTTATTATTGACTACTCTTATCTAACTTACCGTAAATTATGCGAGATTATTAAATCCAATTCTATCCAAATATTTGAGTGCGGATTTGAACTGATTTGTTAATATTTATTTTACTTGATGCACATTAACACAGCCGATATTAAGAATTAAACCTATTGCTTAATTTTATACACTTAATTCTATCAACTTATTTAGTTTGCCAGTCTTCTAGTGCTTAAATTTTTTCAAAATACCTAATTATGAACTACAGTTATGATAAAATAGCTAGCGCAACATGCACTGTTGCTCGAATAACCATTCGGAAATCGAATTTCGTAATAATTCTGAGTTCGAAGAAAAAATGCAATTTCCAATAACTTTCCTGCAAAGAAATTCAATTACCGATTGATCTGCCCTAGGTATTCCAAGTCATAAGATTGTTACGAGAGACAGACAAATCTATAACTTATTTCGTTACTCAAAAAGTTCGTGTTAATTTATGCAGTGTCATAGCGGGAATTCAATAATATCGCCGTTAAGATTCTTTACAAGCGAGACTTGATCGCGCGACTATGATCTATTTATCCGAGTGTGTCACACGAATGCGGTAGGTACATCCGGAGCGGGGCGCCCTTGCGAGTCGTCACTCGGTCATAATTAGTGAGGACAAGAGCAATACAGTGTCGATGGGCACCTCACTGTTGTAGTAGAGATTCGCGGGCCGTCGTCAGGGCGGGCGATCGCGGCGCGGCGCAGTTCGCACTAGGGGCGCACACGGCAGAGTTACGTCAGCGCGGGACGAGGGGCGCCCTGCCGCCCGCCGCGCCACGCCGCACCCCCGCACAGTGCTGCATCCTCGCGCCCATCTTCGCAGAACAAGTGACAGCTCCCGCCCGCCCCCGCCCTACCGACCGCTCAACAGGATTCACGGAGTTGCGTTCAGAAACTAGCGCAGAATTCCCGTTAACATGATTCTTGTGTAATTATTATTCTACCTCTATAATTGTATTCAGTTGACCATGATGAATCACGTCACGTTTGATATCAATGCCCTTATATAATATAAAAATATAAGCAATGTAAATTGTAATGGTCAACGAGATTATGCGATTAACCCTGAGTTGAATTAAACTTTGAAAGAAGACCGGCAATTGTCCATACTAACGAATATCTCGAACGAATTTGTAACGTCTATTTTGAAGAAAAATATATATGATAGATTTTTTAATCATGAGTTTTATACTGTTCTATATAAATATTAGGTCCTTACATACGAAATTGGCGTTTATTCAAACTGGCCACTTTGATCTCAAATATCTGGCGTTTGGTTATGTAGGAATTCCAAATTCAAATTTATTTCAAATTAAGGCTTGTGTATTTGTGTCTCCATTTTAGGGATTCATTTGTTTTTGTACCATATGTTTTTTTTGACATCGTTCTGTTCACAATATGTACATACATACATACATATGCTCACGCCTTTTTCCCGGAAAAGGGGTAGGCAGAGACTAAAGACCTCCACTTGCTACGATCCTGACATACATCTCTCGCTTCCTCCACATTCATAAGTCTCCTCATACATGCTCGCCGGTTACGGGTACTTCTTATTTGCCCCTTCACTAATAAATCGCCAATTTGGTCTTTATAGGACCTTCTTGGGCGTCCCCGACCGACGGTTCCATTCACTCCCGCTGTATAAATCTGTTTCGTCACTCTCCTTTCATTCATCCTTTCAACGTGGCCAAACCATCTAAGCTGTCCTTTCTCTATCCGAGTCACTATATCTTCTTTCAAACCGCAACGTTCCCTTATTACCTCATTCTTCAATCTATCTTTCAGAGTTACTCCACACATACTCCTCACTGATCTCATTTCTACCGCATTTATTCTGCTTTCATGCTTCTTCTGCCATACCCAACATTCACTCCCATACATCAATGTCGGACTCAACACTCCATTATGAATAGCCAAACGCGCCTTTTGCGAGACTGTTTGGCTACTCATTACGGAGTGCAATGCCCCATTGATTTTGTTACCCGCACTTACTCTTCTTTCGATATCATCCTCACATTTTCCATCTCTCGTAAACACGCTTCCCAAATATATAAACGCATTCACTTGTTCCACTTGTTCATCATCAATCATAATCACACATTCAGTTACTTCTTCATCTCTTTCAAGAACCATGACCTTTGTCTTAGTTACGTTCACTTTCATTCCCTTTTTCTTAAATGATTCATTCATGAGAGTTACCATCTCCTGCAACTCACCAACCGACGACGCAAGGATCACTTGATCATCAGCGTATAAGAGGCACTTGATGAGTAACTCTCCCATTTGCATCCCACAATCACGTTCTTTCAAATCATTTAAACAACTATCCAAGAATAGATTGAATAGCCATGGCGATGCCACACAGCCCTGTCTCACTCCACGTTCGATGTTAAACCAGGCCGTGTAGGCACCGTTAATCCTGACGCATGCACTGGAGTCGTCGTATAAAGATTTCAGTGCACGAATCATTTGGCTATCCACTCCATACATGGATAGTGTTTCCCACAAATCATTCCTCACCACTTTATCATATGCCTTCTCTAAGTCTACGAAAGCGCAGTAAACTTTTTGCCTCAAAGCCAGATGCTTCTCTGTTACGCATCGTAGAGCAAAGATTTGGTCCGTACATCCCATTCCTCTTCTGAATCCTCCTTGCACATCCCAGATTTTTTCCTCCGTTTTATTCGTCACTCGTTCAATCAATATTTTTGCATATAACTTACCGACGATACTGAGGAGACTAATGCCGCGGTAGCTTTTACAGTCCTGCTGTGAACCCTTCCCCTTATATAGCGGGACGATAACCGCCTTGCACCAGTCTCCTGGCACCCGACCGACCATCCAGCACATATTAAAGAGTCGGTACAGCTGACTAGCCACGACGCCATCACCTCCCCTCAGCATCTCTAACGATACTCTATCATACCCTGCCGCTTTGCCTACTTTCATATTTTTCATCGCACATACTATTTCTTTCATACTTATTACATCATTATTACACTCGCTTACTTCAGTCAATGTCGCATCCTCAGCGACAGCTGCGGGTACGGCATCCACTTGGGGTGAGGAGGCTGTGCCTGTATTTGTTTGGGGCTATGAATAAACAAATACTTGTTTGCTATGCAAAGTATATTTTCCAACTGAAGGTAAAAACACTATCACAATATATTCAAAATAAATATGACAGTGACAGGCTTGACACAATGTTCCAAGTAGTTTTAACACCCCCCCGCAATGTGTACAGCCTGTATAATAATAATACCACAAACACCCTGTATAAAAACACCTCACATGACAAAATAAAACTAATAAACTTTATACACCAAAAAACATATTAAACACACAAAATTCATATACATACCTAACCTAACCCTAAGCTATTTATACACTTGTAGTGCTTCAGTTTTGGCAAAGGTTTGGTGAGGATGTCGGCAGTCATTTCTGTGGTATGAATGTATTTGAGTATGAATCTATGTTCGGATAATGATTGGCGTATGAAGTGATGTTTGATGTCGATGTGTTTGGTGCGGACGTGGTATGTGTTGTTTGTGGCCAGTTTGATGGAACTCTGATTATCCGTGTGTATGATGAGGGTGTTCGTGAGATGGAATACTTCAGTGATAAGTTTATGAAGATATATGGCCTCCTTGCAAGCCTCGCCCAATGCCATGTACTCCGCTTCCGTACTGGAGAGGGCTACTGTGCGCTGCTTGCGGGATTCCCATGACACTGGAGCTCCACTCATCATGAACACGAAGCCGGTATATGATCGACGGTCCACGAGATTATTGCCGTAGTCGGCATCCACGTACCCCAAGGGGTAAAGTTTAGATTTACGCGAGAAGTTAAGAGCCATATCTTTGGTCCCTTTGAGGTAACGAAGGACCCGCTTAGCGGCCTTCCAGTGTACCCCCCCGTAATGTGCATTGAATTGCGACAGGTAGGAGACCGTGTGAGCGATGTCAGGTCTAGTGCATATTGCAAGGTACATTAGCGACCCGATAAGCTCTTGGTATGGTACGTCTACTTCTTCTTCCTTGCTAGGAAGAGTTAGCTTTAGACCTGATTCCATGGGTGTCGTGACTGAAATTGCGTCTTGCATACCGAACTTTTCTATCAGCTTCTCTATATATTTTGTTTGATCGAGTTTTATTCCATCTTCGGTCTGAGATACTCTCATTCCGAGGCAGTCTTTGAGTTCCCCAAGATCCTTTATAGTGAACTTTTTCTCAAGGTTGCTCTTGAAGTCTGCCTTCATTTTATCATTTGTGCTTAGCACGAAGAAGTCGTCCACAAACACTGCAACAATCAGTAGGTCGTTGCCGCATCTTCTGTAGTATATACAGTGCTCTGATTGAGCTTGAGTCAGTGACATCTCTGCCATTGCCTGACTTACTTTTAAGTTGCACTGACGTGGAGCCTGCTTCAAGCCGTACAGGGCTTTTTTCAGTAGGCATACTTTTTCTTTTGGGTTTGTTGAAAATCCCTCTGGTTGCTCCATGTAAATCTCCTCATCTAGGTCTCCGTTCAAAAAGGCGGTTTCCACATCTAGGTGGTCCATTTGTAGTCCATGGTGGGCTGCGTAGGCCATTAATAGTCGAACCGATGATAATCTGGCCACAGGAGAGAAGGTTTCACCATAATCCACACCAGCCACTTGGGTGAAGCCTTTTGCTACGAGCCTGGCTTTGAATTTTGTGATACGGCCTGAAGTATCCTTTTTGATTTTGTAGACCCATTTACATTTCGTTGTTTTTCTGTCAGTAGGTCTGTCTGCTAAGGTCCAAGTTCCATGTTTTAACAAGGAGTTGTACTCTGCTTGCATCGCTTCCAACCATTTTTCTTTTTGCGGATGTTCGGTGACTTCTTTATAGCTCTCTGGTTCCTGATCAGTAGTCCTGATCAGTAGTAGGTAAAGGTTGGACTGGTACCTTTCAGGAGGTTGCCTGCTGCGAAGAGGATATCTTCTTTCAGGTTCCGACTGTACAGTTAAAGGGGGTTCTGACTGTACAACTGAGTCAGAATCAGGCTGTTCCTCGGGATAGTCTGGTGCAGTCACAGGATCATCTATCGCTTCTGCCGGCTCAGGATGTTCCTCACTTTGAGGATGAGGTTCGGCTGGTAGTAGTGGCGGCTGAAAGTCAGGAACTGGGTCTTCGTCTTCAATGAATGTCACGACTTTTGACGTTGAAGTTGGAGACAGTTGTTGACTGCTAGACGATTGTATATTGGACTCTTGTACCGGTTCATCTTGTTCTTTATTTTCAATAAAGACAATATCTCGGGCCGTGATTATTACCCGAGGATTTTGGGGTTCAACAAGGCGATAGGCTTTGCTTTCTGTTGAGTATCCAACAAAGATGCATTTTTTAGTCTTGGAGTCGAGTTTTGAACGTTTTTCCTTCGGGACTAGGGCATGAGCTTCGCATCCGAAGACTTTCATATGTGAAAGATTGACCTTCTTGCCCGTCCATAATTCTTCAGGAATTTTGTTTCCTAGAGCCATTGTAGGCACTCGATTCTTGATATACATCGCCGTATTTACTGCTTCTCCCCAGTATGAAGTCGGTAGTTTGGAATCCTGGAGCATACATCTGGCTTTTTCAATGATCGTACGGTTTGCACGTTCTGATACGCCATTTTGTTGCGGAGTATACGGGACTGTAGTCTGGTGTACGATGCCGCTTTCCTTTAGGAATAAAGTGAAATCATTATTTACATATTCACCACCGTTGTCCGTCCGCAAAATTTTGATTCTTTCGCCAGTTTGGTTCTCAACTAAGTATTTAAATTCTACAAACTTTGAAAAAACTTCGGACTTTAATTTTAAAAAATATCCAAAAGTTTTGCGACTAAAATCGTCAGTAAAAGTTAGCAAATAAAGAGAACCGCCCCACGAATGCGCACTCATAGGTCCGCATAGATCCGAATGTACTAATTGTAGGACTTTACTCGATTTGCATGTAGAACTTTTGAATGGTTTCTTAGCAAGTTTACCTTGTAAACAGGGAATACATTTCACGTCCATATTCCCGCTAAAATTTACGCCAGTCTGCTTACTTTTTAAAATAGACAAACTTCTTGGGTTTAAATGACCTAGGCGTCTGTGCCATAGCAATGCTTCCTCCTTCGTTGTTTGTGTGACATAGGCCTGAGAAGTATTTTTATTTAGTTTGTACATACCTCTATGGCTTGATCCTGTCGCTATGACAGGGCCTGTCACCTGACAGTTGCCACTCTGACATATTTTGACATCTTTCGATGTAAACAAAACATCAAAGCCCTTTTCAGTTATTTTGCTAACAGAAAGTAAATTTGTAGCCAGATCAGGAATGAATAAGACTCGCTCGATTTTACTGACATGCTCTGAAATAGGAATCTGAACTGTACCTATACCACGGCTCATTAATTTCTCCTTATTTGCAACATTAATCGGCGTTACGTAGGACGACATCGACAAATACCAGTCGCTCCTGTTGCTCATGTGAGAGGTAGCTCCTGAATCTATGATCCAGTCCTGAGAACCTGTAGGAGTAGATGAAAAATTAGTGAAACAGGATGAAAGTGTGAACTCTGAAGTGTAATTAGAACCTAAATCACTTTTTACATTCTTCTTATTTAGAACTTTTCTACACTCTGAAACTGCGTGGCCATTTTTCTTGCAGTAAACACAGAATTTCTTAGTGACATTCTGGCTCTTCTTTGCTTGAAGTGCAGCAGCTGTATCCCGGTGTGTCTCTACGGTTCTGATAGGCGTAACTCGTCGTTGATCTTCTTTTAGAAGAGCCGAAACGACATTCTCTGACGTAATCTTCGTATTGGAGTGTTCGAGAGCCATGACCAGAGGCTGAAATTTTTCTGGAAGACCTGACAGCATCATTATTGCCAGGAACTCATCGTCAACTGCAGCTTCGATAGCTTGGAGTTCCTGCTGCGTGGCGAGCATTTTGTTCGTGTATTCCTGAATATTTCCATTAAAGGAAGTTGCTAAGAGTTTCTTCATAAGGCGAAGTCGTCGTATGAGGCCAGTACCTGCGAATGCCTTTTTGAGGGAGTTAAGGGTCTCAGACGCAGTTTTAGCTGACCTTATTATGGGATATATTCCCTCTTCGCACGCAAGACATATTTTTGCACGTGCCTTTGCGTCCCTGCGCTTGGCAATGGGGTCCTCGAGGTTGGCTGGAACGGTGACGACGTCCCACAGATCATGGTCTGTTAGCCAGCACTCTAGAGCAAACACCCACGTTGAAAAATTATGACCATTTAGTCTTGTAATGACCCGCGAAGATTGGTGGTCTCCACTATGAGTTGGTTTATCCATTGGCATTTGGTGGTCTCCACTATGAGTTGGTTTATCCATAACTAGTTTTATTGGCCCATAACCATTTGTTTGGGGCTATGAATAAACAAATACTTGTTTGCTATGCAAAGTATATTTTCCAACTGAAGGTAAAAACACTATCACAATATATTCAAAATAAATATGACAGTGACAGGCTTGACACAATGTTCCAAGTAGTTTTAACACCTGTAGACACACGTCCAGTCTCCTCACGTTCAAAAAGACTTTCAAAATATTCCTTCCATCCTTCACAATATGTAAAACTTGAAATATCGGGTTATTTGCGAATACGGGTTCCACCGTGGCACCAACGCCGCAGAAACAGCTCGCAGGGTTAATAATGTGTACAGGGAAGCTACCGCAAAAGAAAACACGGTACGTTTTTCGTTCCAACGTTTTCGTTCTGGAAATTTTGACCTACAGAACAAACCTCGTGGACGGCTGGAGACCCTTACTGACAATGAAAAATTAAAAGTAATCTTAAGCGGATCCATTGCAAACCAATAAAACAATTGTAATTCGTATGAAACAAGTTGGAAAGGTGAAAAGTAAACGAAAAAAATCTGTTTTCTTAGTTTGCTTGTAACTGGTTCGCCGACAAATCTTATACAACAATAGTTCGCCATTGTTTGGTCGTTCGAGCGGTGTGCTTCTGAGAGTGAAGGGGTTTGATGAAAATAAATGTTTAGTCATCTTATTTTGACAATAACGACATGTATTAATTAATAATTAAAGTCAATTAAAGTAATATTTTTCCAGCATAAACACTCTTTGCTGTCATTACATGTCCAAAAACTATATCCATTACCACACTAGTGTGGTAATATTATTACCACACGCGTGTATAATAGGCAGCATTATGAATCTTAAACCAACGTCATAAGGGTCACTTTACGAGCAGGTGTGTTGAAAAGTATAATCCAGTCCAATGTAAGTTATGATGAGGACGCAAGATTTTAGTCCAAGATTATTCCAAAAGTATATGTTTTTACTCAAACAAAGCTAGTAATGTGCTCATTACTTTGACAACCTTCTTTGAGCAAAATCGACGTTGGCGCTACTTGGAGGAGCCAGACAAGGTGTCCTGCAATTACCATTACAGTCGTGCTGTAGCGACTGGCAATTACCATAACAGTCGTGCTGTAACGACCGGCAATTACCTACCTGTCAAAATCAATGATTGTCGAACTTTGTTCCAAAAATGGTAACAAAAAAAGGTAGTAGAGCAAAAAGGTTTTATTCAATCCCCCCGTTCCGAGTCACGCCAAAATCGATTACAGCGTCTACGAAGCCGTTCCAAGTCAGTTTTGGCGATCAATTAGGCGCACGACAGGAATGCGGTTTCGGCGCCCGTACCCTATTTATCGTATCGCTTGTTCCAACGATGTAATGGTCGGTCGGGTAGTACAAAACGATGGCATTGTAGACGTTGTAATCGATTATGGCGCTGACGGCGATGTCTCGGAACTCGACTAGAATTTGGATCTGTGTGACGACAGGAAGTCAAAATAACCGGCCAAGTGCGAGTCGGACTCGCGCATGAAGGGTTCCGTACCATTATCTATAAAAAACCGCAAAAAAAAAACACGTTTGTTGAATGGGAGCCCCCCTTAATATTAAATTTCTTTTGATTTTTAGTATTTTTTGTTATAGCGGCAACAGAAATACATCATCTGTGAAAATTTCAACTGTCTAGCTACCACGGTTCATGAGATACAGCCTGGTGACAGACAGACGGACGGACGGACAGACAGAGAAGTCTCGGTAATAGGGTCCCGTTTGGCACCCTTCGGGTACGGAACCCTAAAAAATTAGTTCTACAAGCAAATAATCCTCTAATTGAATGTGTTTAACACCGCCGGACATTAATAAAGAAGCGGAATTAGTGATAGAAAATTTTCCGCCGAAGTCAAAGGAAAACTAAAAACTTGCATACGAAAAGTTCGCGCAGTCGAAAATGGACAGAAAATTAAAGGAAAACGATTTTCTAGCCTGTTTTAGCGAACTTTTAAGATAATGAAGCCCTAATCTCTCTGGAATACTGACTCCATGCTGAAGAGCACGGTTTTGTTTTGATGAAGCACAAATGGAATGGAATTTTACATAGTACCTAACTGTACATTTACCAATTGTTATTTTTATTAAATTATTAGTAGCTTTATTAAGCTGGTTTTATTTCATTAGCATTGTCTTTTATATTACTAGCATTGTTTGAGTAAAGCACTATACAAACCTTGGTCCGCAATGACTGCACTGCTGGCCACGCCATGATGGCCTCGAGCTTAGCTTAGCTACGATCTCGGCCTTTATGCTTGGTCAGCATTGCAACCTTTGATGTCCGCGCTATAAAAGCCTCGACCTTCGGTCTCGGCCTTTATTGTAGCTTGTCCATCAAAGGTTTCAATGCTGACCGCGCTGTATAGGCCTTGACCTGCGCTACGCTGCGCTTTCGGCCACCAGCAGCGCGACCAGCAACGCCGCCATTACAGACCGCGGCAGTAATGTACTAATCATCTCTGCTGTCTCTGTGTACCTGGTCTGAGCGTTTGTTTCGATCAATAGCGTTCGTTCGTTCGTTTCCTTATGTTCGACAATATATTAAGGTCTACGGCCACTTAATTCTGCTTCTAGAAATACAATCCTTAAACTAACTGAAAATATAAAATAATGTTGACATTAAATGAATACATACATAACTAAACTTTGTAAATGTTAATTAACTTACTATTATATAAACTCTATTCAACATTGTTATAAATTATGAGGTAGTTGTTTTCAAATAGTCTTTCTTTATCTATTCTAAAAATAATAAAACTAATCTATTCAAACTTACAATTATATGTAAACCCGTAATCTATAAATGTTCACTGGTACCTATGTAAAAATTTACTAAAAGTTATGGATTGTTAAAGACATATTATTTGATAAACTGACATTGGAATGAATATGGTAGGAATATATAAAAAAGTGATCTCATTAGTAGACCAGGAGCTTGATTCTCGCGCATTCGATATACGATATCTACACCTATATCGAGTGATTTCGTATGGGAATCTGTCAATATAGGTCTCGATATCCGTATATCGAAGGCTACATCGAATCGTGCTCCAGGACCTACTTTGGAACAATAATTTGGTAAGAAATCATTAGGAAATATAAACCAGAGCAAATGGTATAAGTGAGTAGATACGAAGGAAAATAATATTCTTAAAATTTTAAGGTCGATAGTGAACTTGGTATACATGTAAAGGTATGGAATAAAATATTTATAAATCTATGGCACCACCTTAGCTTAAAATTCTCGAACATACCCATTGCTGGTTAAATCTCCTATAACTAGTTGATTCTGACGTTGTAGGTAGGTACTTAAAAAATAAACATAAACATTTACATACAGGCACATACATTGCTTCTGGCCCCACACTAGGATACCCTGTGTCATGGGAACCAGAAACAGCGACATAACAAACATGTAAACATCCAAGACCTGGGGTTTTTTGTCGCCAGCCGGGGAACCCGGGACCTCTCGCATGTTAGGCAGACGTGCAACCGCTGCACCACAGAGTACATAAATCTTCTGTATGCATCACTTTAATTCCCAAATATTTAATCATGTATTAGAGAGTTCGGCTGTACATAGAGTTTGGTAATTCATTGTAGAAATAAAATAAATCACAAATTAGTGGACTTGTTTACGGATTACTTGTTTCTGCTAAACCAAATATTTTAGGAAAAAAAAAACACGCAGTAATCCGCAAGTATTCTAATTTTTAGGGTTCCGATCCTTAAAAGTAAAAAAGGAACCCTTATAGGATCACTTTGTTCACGTGTCACAACCTTTATATCAAGTACGGGTGGACGTACGCGTAGGCCTACAATCATGAAATTTGGCACAAAGCAAGCAAGCACTAGTAAAGAGAAAAATCTGAAAACTGCAAATTTCTGTCTTTCTACAAAAAAAATATGGTTTACATGAATGACATCATACTTTAGTTTTTTTTTTATGTGGAAACCTTATTTTATTACGCATGTCTCTCAAAATGTGATCGGAACCCTTGGCGCACGAGTCCTACTCGCACTTGACCGTTTATTTCTACATTATACTGCCAAGTGGTTTTGTTACAACTACAGATAGACCTATAAAAAAAGAACCAAATGGAAGGCAAAACAAATATAGTGAAAAGTATCTTATAATAATTCGGTTGTACCCTGAATAATTTACGTGATATTACTTCGCCCGTTTTTCGACCATTAAATAATAATTCCGGAATCATTATTTGAATTAAATATTAGCTACATCTAATACAATGCGATTGCTTTGTAATTTAAGTACTTGCACAGTTAAATGTGATTTTGCTCCCTGAAAGATAGTTACTTTGTTTTAAAGTAATCTTGTTCTAAAGTAATCATGTTTATTTCGTTCCGTTAGATAAAATATGTTCGATAATTAAATACTTGCACAGGACACTTCATAAATTGCATTGTGTTTTAGTTGTTATCTTACACACATGTAAACGCTTTCTGAGGCGCTGAGGTTCTAAAAGTAGTGGTGGCTCTTTTGTACGAGTAAGTAATTTGATCTCATATTTTTGTTCTGCTCACAATTCAAATCTTCATTGGCGCCAATTTTAATAACTCTGTCAATAGTTTGATCAGCATTTTGAGCAAACCAGAATAAACTAATAAGTAAATAATTACAAAAATGGCATTACTCTTACTTACTTACAACTATCATCAACATTTGTACTTTGATCAGGTTCTCTAAGCTGCGCCAAGATTTTACAATCAGTTACCAAAGTGATACCTAATAATGCGCAAAGCGTACCTATTAATCATACCTCGAAAAAGGTACTATAATTAAAAAATGCAATTAAATTTTGGCACAATGATTATGATTATCACTTCACCAAAAATTAAGGTCAGTACGGATTGATACTTACTGCTTCTGGAATTAAAACATAATATTTTAATACATTGCTGTTTTAAAACATATTATGTTCCACTTGCGTTACCTTTTGTAACACATTCTTACAAATTAAGATATGTAAGATCAGTAACAAGATGATTTTATTTAGAAGATTATTAGGAATAGAAAAACTTTCTATGATAGAAAAGCTTGCAGAGTTCTGAGCAACATTATTGTGGAACATTCGCGCTGTAATTGTTCTGGTACCTCCTTATTATATCCGCTCCTAATGCTAGCTATGAAAATAAAATAGAAAATAAGACGATCAACATGTTAATTGTTACTAAAGTAAAATAAAATATAAAATAAAATTAATAATAAAGAAATGTATAAATACACACTTAACTTTGGATAGATATTATAGTTTAAACATTAACATATTGACACTCGAACACAATTTATGCCTCACTTACCACATAACTTAAATAGGTTGTTAAATTCTATGAACAATATAGGTAATATTGGTTAGTGTTTCAGTCTTCTACTAGGTACTCTGCTGTGTGTATTTTAGTATTTAGTGAAGCAGCCAAGCCAAAGGTGATTTACATTTAAGAGATTTTTCTGATCGAAATGTCTGGCAAAGCAAAGATGGAAGTATTGTCTGTATTTTGCAACCCCTCCTGCCGTTGATTCTGTAAACCTAACTTTAGAGTTCGAATCTAAATCCACCGTGAGTTTCTTGATCGGCATTCTAAAAACTCTGTTGATAACTCGAATTTACACTAGCGCTACACTCGCAAGCGAGGCAGTGAGTTAACAAACAAATATGAACGTGAGATTTTGACAGATAGATCACGTAAGAAGTGGCATTCAGTTAGGATGACTTCAACTCACTTCATACTCGGAACACAATTAAAAGTGTCAAACAAGTGCATGAGATGCGAGATGTTGTTCGAATTTTACAGAATCGAAGTACTGGAAAAAAACGTATTGATTGATTTACGGCAGATCCCAACAACCTATCTCTATCCGTGATCTGTAGATTGCGCTATGGGATTTATGCCAAAATTGACACTAGCAATCACAAATCTGCAGATTATGGATAGAAGATAGGTTATTGGGATCGGCCATTAGATGTTGTTTTGTCTGGTGTTAAGCATATGAGCAGCTACATGTCGCGCAACGCTCAATATTTGTGACGTTACAGTTATGACTCGACCCGACACATGTCTCGCGCGACATTTATGCGACGCGCGACAAGTTGCGTACCGAGCGAGCGCACGTGTCTCACACACACTTCTAACTTGTGTCTCGGAACTCTATTGAAAAAGTAGACTTGAACAAATTAGCTGTTGGATTTAAACGACACGTTTATCAACTAATAACCACCTTACTTTTTGTAAGAAGTCAGTGAGTTCCACTGGTGGCTTCATGATTGCCTAATAAAGGAGGTGGTTGAGTTATTCTTTGGTTGTAATGATAATGGATCAAGAAATTATTTGAATGGTGTGTGAGTGTGCAGCAAGTAATAATGTGAAGGTATTTGAATCGCATCTTGTTTGGCGTCCGCATTCCAGCTTATGCCTGCTTAGAGGGACTGCTTTCAGGGCTGTCTTGTGAACTGCCTGACTGCTGGTCCTTATTTTTCTCCACCTGAAATTTTATAAAACCAGTTAACAATTATCTAACTCAGATTATTATTATAACGACAAAAGTC
This sequence comes from Argyresthia albistria, assembly GCA_963457715.1. NCBI lineage: Eukaryota > Metazoa > Arthropoda > Insecta > Lepidoptera > Argyresthiidae > Argyresthia > Argyresthia albistria. The sequence goes on along the minus strand of OY735256.1, from coordinate 7,936,560 downwards.
GTTTTTTTGGATGGACGGACGTATCTTGAAACTACATACTTTTACAAGAAAAATTTCATCCATGTTATTTTGACCTGGAATAAGAACCTTACCCTGAGTTTCACGAAACAAATGAAAAAGCATAGCATTAGAAATAAATGTCGATCTTATGAGTTTCTCGCCAATAAATTAGTTATGTCACCACTTATAACAAAATCGTGCAAGGTTAGCCTTCATTCAAATGATAATCAAAACAATGCGCTTCTTTACTTTGCTACAAAGAAATTAAGAAGCACAAGAAGTATTAATGTGTATTACCTTTTCAGGACAGTCGGCAATGAGATGGTCCTCTCTCTTGCAGTTGTGACATCTCTTTGGTTGTGGGCCCTGGGTGCACTTCGCGGCTATGTGGTTGGCAAACTCACCGCAGTTGTAGCAACTTAGGAAAATAAAAAGTAAACCATAATATAATTCTGAAATATGGTTCTCCGATTGGCTGTCAAAATAATTATATATAAAGATGAGCTAAAGTGCCTGATGTTCAAAGAACAGAAACCAATTAGCAACTTCCTTGGACACTTAACTTCATTATTGAAATCTAGCTAGTTATATATTTTAAGCTAAAATCGTGATTAAATCAATAATTAAAAGTTATTAGGTACAAAATTAACTGGCAAGTGCGATTTGGACTCGCGTTGACAGGGTTTCGTACAACAATAATTGGACTAACACCAACAAAAATAACCCTAAAATTCAGTTTTTAATACAGACTTTGCAGCACAGATTTAGGGGGTTAGGGGGTTAAAGTTATATATTTCGGAGTTTTATGGGATATGAGTGCAAATATGTGCTTACATACCAAATTTCATGCGAATCGGTCATATTATTGAGCATAAATTTCAAAATTAGTCTTAAAAATATTATAAAAAACAATTTAGATCCTCACACCATGCGCTTTTATTCAATATGCCACAAATTATATTTTGAATTTATTAAATTAATTTTTTCTCATTTGATCCCCCAAAAATGTCCCCTATATTCCATATTTAAATATTTACATTGCACCTCTGTCTTTGGGTTACAGATATTGATATGTGTACCAATTTTCAAACTTCGTCGTTCCAATCAATATCTTCTGAGTAAATTGCCTGTGACGGACGGCCGGATGGACGGACGGACCTTCGGACAGACGCACGAAACCTATGAGAGATACGAAACCCTAAAAATTAACAATGCTACGGTAAAAAAAATATGAAGGGTGTCATTCGATGGCTTATGGTAAAATATGAATCACTGTTTATGCACAGCAAATTATCTATTGTATTTTACGGGAAGTTTGACACGAATACGAGTGCCTCTCATATTCTCGATAAGTATGTTTAGTGAGTTTCGTATTTATGCTGCTTTGTAAAGAAGGAAGGTATAGATAGGTCAATTAACTTTTAAATAGGTCTATTATGATCCGATCGCTTATCATAAAACATGAGACTACTCTACTACCCGTATAAGTTTACGTAAATTAAACATTATAATGTTTAAAAGCACTTTGATGAATTACCGCCAGTTCATTAGTCGTAATAGTGGGGGTTCGGTCTAGAACAAAACGTCTTTTTTGTGCACTTACTGAAAGAAGCCTAAATGTTTTACCACGCTGTGCCTAGGTTCATATTTCGAAAATGAGGAAAGTCGGACTTGACCTGAAAAGTCGGAATTCATTTTTGAACTAACATTCCACAGCAAAATTTTAAAATTTCTGCTAATTTGTGAAAATGTAGCGATTCGAAGCCTTGAAAGGATATCGTAAGAAAAATTTTGAGACCTAGACCTAGACGATAATCTGAAACAAGCAGTAAGAACTCCTCTACCAGATGAAATGGCAGGAGTGGCCCCGTGGGACCTGGATATATCTCGTATCTTTAGTCCAAAGTTGCGAATAAAGTTGGTATTCTAAGCCCTAAATGGGTATGACCCAACACTTTTTGGACCTGCAAAATGTTTTGGAGCATGCAGTGGGGATGAAGTATTGCGTAGCAAAAGTAACTATGCGGATGCGGCCTGGTAAATACAAGAGATGGGGCACATACTGATTCTATACTGAAAATCCATCTTGATTTATTTATCTTATCGTGGGCCCCCATAAAAGTCAAACGAATGGACTAATTTTAGTATTTCTTTTTGTCATCGATGCGAAATGTTATCTTATTTGATTTAGTAATACATATTATGTTACAAAAAAAAACTGTTTTTAGACTGCAATTAGTTTTTAGATTATTTTTTGATCTTAACTTACTGCGAGACGGTCTCTGACCAGTGCAGAAGTTAATGTCATGCTTTGAATAATATTTAGAACTTACTAAATTTTAATTATAAGTAAACCTGTAATTAATTCTTGATTAATAAACACTTTGAACACTTTGAACACTTGAACACTAAATATGGACCGTTTTTTAATGAAACGTGAAAAAATGGAAAAAAAATTGCACGGGTCTCTCAGGTTGAATTCGACTTTCGTCCATTTTGAAATATAAACCTAGGCAGACTAGCTATGGTAAAAAAACGCCCTTTTTTCTCAAAGTGCACAAACCACCCATGCGAATCTCCAAGTATAGCGGGAACTGGCACAAAATTTATTTAGTTTACATTGGTTGGACCCACGACGAATAGGCATGCTATTAAATGAACTAGTTTTAGGCCAACGAAGAAAATTAACAGCATATTTTCTACATATGTTTTATGGGAATACGATAAAATGCAATTTATTTAAACGGGAGACCCGTTTAAATAAATTGCAAAAATATATTTTTTTAAATGTTTTTGGATGTCATAATTTCGAATAATTTAATTGGTCGAGGGCCACAAGCTACTGGAACACCTTAATTTGAACATTTACACAAAACGAGCGTTGTAACTTGTTGTTCTAACGTCAAAAAGCATAGCATGAGCAGTTTCCTATATATATGTATATACCCCCTTTCAGTAATTTGTTTGACCATTTCTATAGGTTTTCCGCAGAACACTTTTAGGGTCCCGATATCCTTAAAAATAAAAAAGTGATCTTACAGGATTCCTTACCCTATAGGATCACTTCGTTGTCCGTCCGTCTGTCCGTCCGTCTGTCTGTCTAATTCCACAGTTACGAGGTAACAATCTCCAAGTATGATCGGAACCCGAGAGTGCTACTCGCACTTGACCGTTTATTTATAGTTATGGGAAGAATGTGATAAAAAAAAAACATCAACTAGGTAAATAATTTGCTAATTTCATTTCATGTACCACAAATTCCTAAATAATATGTCCCTTCCGGTCCAAAGTTACAACAGTTGAATGGGCAAATGATATTGGATTAAAGGGGTAGTGGTAAACTTAATTCGCCAGTCCATCAAAATCCCACTAATGAATACCCCTTGCATGAACCACAAACAATGTTTTACCAAAAAAGTTGTAATGCAAATAGAGTAAAAATATATAATAAATTGCCCAACGACATGAAAAGTCTCCCTTTCATAAATTTTAAAAGAAAGTTATTTCTATGGCTACAACAGCAAAATTTTTATGCACTTTCTGAGTACCGCTCATTAAACTAATATTTCTTAAATTGTTTGTGTGTAATTGTTAGGTTGTGTTGTGTGCACAAATCTGCCCCCCTAGACAAAGTTAAACGCTAACGCTAGCGAAACGAAACGATAACTTTTATGTATGCAATTTGACATTTAGCTTCACTAAGGTGAGACGTCACGTAGCGATTCCAAATGTCAAATCGAATACATAAAAAGATATCGTTTCGTTTCGCTATCCTTAGCGTTTAACATTGTCTACAGGCACTGATCACACTATTATGTACATGCTGTAAAAATATAGCTGAATAAGGAACTGCTAATATTACTAACATCTGATATGTACCTAATTTCATAAGCAAATAAACGAATATTGAATCTTGAAGCAAAAGAAAACAAGTACCGTATCTTCCTGAAGCGTTTTTTGGACATGGGGCGCCGGTGTGAGCCCTGACAATCCACTGCGGAGGGGCCAGAGACTCGGGTCGCCTCCAGGCCCTTGTCCGACTCCTTGCACTCGAACTCGACGGCCTCCTCGTCGCCAAGGGAACGGAACCCTGGCATCTGGATGACGCTCTGAAATAACAAGGAATGGGCTTGAGATAAGAACCTTGGTGTCCCCGAGTTGCACGAAACCAAGGGTAACTTATTATGGTCCAATATTGTAATCTTTGAGGGTATCGTACCCGAAAGGTGCCAAGCAAGCGGGACCCTATTACTAAGTGCCTTTTCACATGTACCCGGCAGCCGGCCGGTCGCCGGGCCGGGTAAAGTAGAAATGTATGAGCTCCAATGACAGCTTTCACATGCACAACCGGCCGGTCGCGACTGGAGCTCATACATTTCTACTTTACTCGGCCCGGCGACCGGCCGGCTGCCGGGTACATGTGAAAAGGCACTAAGGCTCCGCTGTCCGTCTGTTCGTCCGTCCGTCCGTCAGTTCGTCCGTCAGCGGGTCCGAGCACCGACCTTAATAGCTAGAAAGTTGAAATTTTCACAAAATGTGTATATATGTTGCCACAACAACAACAAATACTGAAATACGAGAGATACTACAAATTAAAGGGGTTCCCCATACCCCGTGTTTTAAATTTTCTTTTTCTTTTTGTTTTATTGTTTTGAGTGCGTTGTGTTGTACGATGGTACGGTACCCTTCTTGTGCGATTCCGACTCGCACTGGACCGTTTTTTTATTCGCATTCGCTTCTCACTTCCGAAATCTTCGTTGACCTTGGTTTGTAATTTTTGATACCTCGCCTTAACCTTTGTATTATCGCCACACTTTTTCCCATGAATTGTAAACGAATAATTCGTGTACTTTGCACTAAAATTTATTAAACCTATTAAAAGGCCATAAAGTTATCATACCTACTCATTGAATCTAAATAGATAACATTAGTGTCAAGTAATTTAATGACTGAAGAGACTGAAAGAGCCCTTTGCCTCGACTCCCACCAAACGACAAAACTTATCGTTTTATGACAAAAAATCAACGTTATCGTTGAGTTACACGGAGTTGACCTAATATAAGTAAATTGTACAGCTAGCGTCGTCGGCGACACCACAAGTACTTGCAAGTTCGATGGCGTAAATATTATAGAAAAAACATCCGGCCTTCCTTGATAAGCCGAGCATACAAACAAGCGCAATATCGGGTCAACTTTGATATATGAGAGTGTTTTGTGAATGAAGTTATTTACTTTCATAGCGCATGATGCGCGCTTGAGATGGAAAATGCCTTTCTCATCATAACCTAACAATGGTGGCGGTTTGGGAGGAAAATGCACTAAACTAAAAAGGCCACTAAGCCATTTTAACGTCATAATGACGTCATCTTAGTTGTTATAACAACTGAAATGACGTCATTATGAAGTTTAGAGGTTTTAGTTGCCTTTTTAGTTTAGTGCATTTTCCTTCCAAATATATCCGAAATATATAATTTAATGAAACCTTCTGTTCCGTTCGTTCAATAAAAGATTTAAAATTTGAATTTCAATTCTCAAACTAGATTTTATTCTACGGAAGATTTTGTTGATTACGGTTGCAATTTTCTGAGGACTTTGTATATTCCTGGGAATGGGAATCATACCTCTGTAGGTATAATAGTTGATGATGGTGATTAATTCATAATCTTCTTTATTTACTACACAAAAGAGACACGGTGATAGATAACTTATAACATAAAACATGTACAAAGGCAAGCTTATCTCTAACAAGAGACTTCTTCCTGCAAACCATTATGGATACCTAGGATGAAGGTGATGGTTGAGCGGGGGAAGACCTGCGTTACTACACAGGATAATATATCTTATGTACCTCTAGATATTTATATCTTCTATATAGCTTACCTGGTGAACAAAGACATCCTGGCCACCATCGTCAGGGGTGATGAAGCCCCAACCCTTGGCCACGTTGAACCACTTGCAGCGTCCCAGACGGGTCACGTTGATCACACCAGGGCCGCCTGCAGCTGGAAACCAAACAGGCAATATACATATTAGCAACCATACTAGTAAAAATGTACTGAATAAAAAATAAAAGTTTTTGTAAATGTTCTTACTTATTAAGATATTTCCTATTGCAATGTTTACTTTTTAGCATTATCATCATACTTGTTGTATATCCTCCGGGTAGTTTTGGGTTCCGTACTTAAAGGGTAAAACGGGACCCTATTACTAAGACTCCGCGGTCTGTCCGTCTGTCACCAGACTGTATCTCATGAACCGTGATAGAAAGTTGAAATTTTCACAGACGATGTATCTCTCTCGCCGGTATAACAACGAATCAAAAAAAAAAACAGAATAAAAGAAATATTAAAGGGGCTCCCATACAACAGACATATTTTTTTTACCGTTTTTATAGATGTACATGTTTTGTACGGTACCCTTCGGGCGCGAGTCCGACTCCCACTTGGCCGGTTTTTTCCCCTGGCGGGTCTGGTACTAAGTTTTCTACCTAGTTGATTACCTATTTCAGATTCTCGAATACCATTTTCATTTATTTATACTTTTTAGGGTTTCGTATCTCAGAAGGAGAAACCCTTATGGGATCACTCGTGCGTCTGTCCGTCCGTCCGTCCGTCCGTCTGTCCATCCGTATGTCACAGGCAATTTACTCAGAACATGTTGGACCGATGAAGTTGAAATTTGGTACACATATCTGTGACCCATAGACAGAGGTGCAATGAAAATATACATATAAATATGGAATATGGAGGCCACTTTTGGGGGCCAAATGAGAAAAATTAAATTTAAAAAATCTAAATATGCCGTGTGGCATATCAAATGTTGTTTATTGCGATAAATATAAATTGAATTAAAAGCGCATAGTGTAAAAATCTTAAATGTATTTTTATAATATTTTTAGGACTTATTATGAAAAAGTTGTGCTCAATAATATATTCGTGTCATCAAAACCTCTAGGGTACTTACCGAAGTCCTAAAAAATCTGAAATTTGGTATGCAAGCACAATTATGTTTTCACCCATATCCCATAAAAACTCCGAAATCCACAACTTTAACTCCCTAACCCTCTAAATCTAGGGTACCTACAAAGTTTGTATGAAAAACTTCATTTTACTTAGGGTACATTTAGGGTCATATTTTGTTGGTTTTATTCCTATTATTGTTATACGAAACCCTCTCAACGCGAGTCCAACTCGCACTTGGCAGCTTATTTAAGACCTATACAGTATACAATGCACCCAAACATCGGTACCATTTGCCTAATCAAAAGGCCAAACTTATCCTTTCAACTTATTTGTTCCAGAAGATGATATTTTTACTCGGTTGCAGGTCATTTTTAGGGTTCCGTACCCGAAAGTCAATTTCAATACAATAGCGCCTGACTCTTTTGGAAAGGAAAATTATAAAATGAAGATATTATCGTAATAGGTAACTGACAGATACTTGGATCTTTTACGATGGCGAGGAACCCTTCATGTGAGAGTCCGACTCGCACTTGACCAATTTTGAAAACCACGTTAATTAGTCAAGCCTTTTTCAGAACAACATCTAATTTGACAGCTTGACTCTATAATTTAAAATGCATGCAATCACGATAGCCTATCGAAAAGCAGCGTTTAATAAAAAATATCTACAAATTAACATTTAAATGATCTTCCCCGTGGCAATTAACAAGTTCCCTGTGTTAAATGTCTCCCCTCCTTTCGAATGCACACAAAGACTCGGCCTGATTCCGTCGTTCGGAAGCAGAGACTGTATATCCAATTGACTGCGCCTGCGGGGGAATGCGGCTCGCCAAACATTTGTTGTATTCAACAAACGTTCGCATACGCAACCTAAGTACGATGACGGGCCGCCAGAGAGTTTCGCAGCGGCTGACCAATCACAGCACTCTTACCTCGTCCCCCGCCGCGCCGCGGCGCCCGTAAATTGGTGAGTTGTGTTTCAAAGGAAAATGTATCTATGCGCTCTCCACTGGATAAGTGCTCCCTGCTCAGAAGTCTATTAATATGGGTCTACGATCGTTTACCTGCGTCCCGGGCCATTGCACTGGACTTAGAAAGGGTATAACTTCCCCTTATCGGTCCTTTAACAAAAAGTAACGTGGGAACCTTACGAAACAAAGAATTCCTCTCTTTGTACATCAATTTATACGTATTAAGTTTCGAATCAATTATGAAAACCGGTATTGACACGAATGACTAATAAACATGTCACTTCCTCCGTGAAAAATGTAAATGACTGACATCTTTTGAAGATCCGGATATGATGAAGATGACTAACTGCGACTACGAGAACTGCCTCTTCGCTACCGACGAAGATCATTTACCATTTATTAAAGCACCACGTGCTTCTGACTCGTAGCGATGTTTAATGCCGGCCTTCCACTAAAAAAGAGAAATGAGCGGAAGCGGAGCCAGCGAGCTGAGCGGACCGGGCTGCATACAAAAAAAAACTCTTTCTCAGTGGAAGCACTTATGCAGTTCGCCATCGCGAGCGGAGGTACGGACGGAGTCCGTTCCACTCGCAGTAGACGGCCGGCCTTATAGTTACGAAAATGTGCATCGTGACTTATTAAAATGGATATTAATTTTAATAAAAATCGGTTAAGTGCGGGTCGGTATCGCACACGAAGGGTACCGTACCATCGTACAACAAATCAAAAGGACTCAAAACAATAAAAAAAAAATACGCGTGTAGCACCGTACACGTGTTAGAAGTAAAACTTCTGTAGCTAGATCATTAAGTGGTACCTATACTATACACCTATACCTACCTATACTAAAAGAGATTTAAATTTCCAATTTTGAGATCCAGTCTCTGCTTCAAGTTACTTTTAAGTTTCAGACGTCCGATTATTTGAAATTATTTTATACTTGTACTTACTTTTAATACGTCATGTCATTTATTTCCCACCATTCCTTATCTACAATTTGTCGCGCTCGTGGTGATATACTTAACTCATTCAATAGTGTCACTACTATTTGCATCTCGCTCAGATTATATACCATCTGACGTCACGTCTTTAAGCCGTCTCGCTCAAATGTATGCATTGCATTGCTTGTTTTAGAAATCCATATCGACCCATGTGACATTGATGAAACTCTTTTCTTACAAACTGTATGGATCGCATCGCACAGCTGTCAAACATAAGTTCCGGTTCCAACAAAGAGATTGAACGAAGTAGTTTGAGTCATGCTAGTTGGTTTTGATTGTCCCAGCCAGCGGCGGCGGCGGCCGCGGCGCCATCTTGGCCATACCGGAAATCAAGAACTCGTGGAAGAATGCTTAAAATAATTTTTATTTGTTAACGTTTCATCAGGTTTTTCTCTCACTAATTAACATTCTTTATTGTACGAATGTATTATTATCTTATCTGATTAGTTAAAAACCGTATTGAAAATAGTTGCGGTTTTAAAAGTCTTCAGCCGACCCTGACGTCACCGATTCCAATTTCCGTTACATTTCTTAGCCACTCGTGATAGCACCCGGCTAGTAGCAATTGAAAAGCAAATATATGAATAAGGGATCATTCAACAATTACGTGATCACCGGAAGGGGGGGGGGGGGGTCGGGTGCTTGTATATACATCGGATTATTTGGGGGGGGGGGGAAGAATCCATGATTACGTCATCTGCGCTTCGTTTCCGAAAATAAATTATATTTAAATATTTACGTCCAATTTTGAAGTTTATTACTCTGGTAACACTTACTATTACATAGATGAAACGGGATTTCCCCTGCTATAGACAAACTGTGGAACAGTGTGACCAGATTCAGTATTTTTATACTTTTTCGGCATATTTTATCGACTTTTCCAAGCATCAGTATTGTTATAGGTATATTGGAGGAAGTAAGTAAGTATTTTGGGTATATTTTAGGTAAAAAGTTATCAAAACTGTAACTTTATAGTTCTTACCTAGCATTTTGACAAAATGACACACCCTCTTCCCAAATTTAGGTCATTTAAGACCCATAGAAACGTGTCAGTGCTAATAAACAGCAAAATTTTAAGCACGGACAAAGATGACGTAATCAACGCGAGGGGGGGGGGGGGTTAAAAACAAAAGATTACGCTGTGATCACATAGGGGGGGGGGGGGGGGGGGGTTAAAAAAACGGCCAAAAATGATCACGTAATTGTTGAACGATCCCTAACCCACAGTTGAGAGGTTAAATAAATTTTACCCCCGTGCCCTAAGAAGTTTTACTTCAAAAATAAACAAAAAGAAAATTTAAAAAGTTTATGCCTTCACGAGGATTTGAACTCACGACCTACTGATTGAGGGTCTACTACATACCGGCTGCGCCACCACAGCGATGTGAGTTGACGCGAAATATGCTATCATATTTAAATGTGTAGTATATGTGTCTATGACATGGTTGCTATGACAATAAATAAATAGTTTCAGTAAAGATCTCCATTTTGAAATGCGTAAGTGTATCTAAACACGTCTCTTGTATCGGGGCCCCCTTTAATTTGAAAGAAAGAAAGAAAGAAATATATTTATTTGACAAATAAACACAGGGATAATAATAAAAAAAAATAGTACACAGTTTATGGTTAAGGTTTAAATGTCAAAATGGTTTTGCAATATCTCTCGTATTTCAGTATTTGTGGTTGGTGCGGCAACAGATATACACATTCTGTGAAAATTTCAGCTTTCTAGCTATTACGGTTCGTGCAGACGGACCCGGTGACAGACAGGACGGACGGACGGACGGACGGACGGACGGACAGACGGACAGCGAAGTCTCAGTAATAGGGTCCCGTTTGGCACCCTTCGGGTACGGTACCCTAAAAATAAACGATTTCATGAAGAAAGTTATAAGGCTTTTTAGGGCCATGCAATAATTATGTTATCTATACGTAATAAAAGTTAATATGAAACCCTTCAAATTAGATCAGTTGCTATTATCCTCCACCAATCTACATCATACATCTCCTAAGAACTTAAGTCAAGGTATTGACTTTAGGAAAGTTCATTGGTCGATTTGCTAATTCGTTACACATTTGTTCTAAGACGCGTCTGTGCTGTGTGTCGGTGGCGCGGCGAGGCGGTGACGGCAAAGAAGGCGAGTCGAGGCAGGCAACACACGTGGCGCCCGGTACGGCCACCAAGAATCTCTGGTATTTAGGTTGCGTTTCTGGTACCTCTTCATTCATCGTAACACTGCACCTTGCTAGTATGCGGCGCGCCATACAACCTATAAAAGCTACAAATATTATTCGTCGACTAACAGGAATGCGTTGACTGGTTCTGATCTGACTTTCTGTTCGTTTTGGGTGACTTCCTAGAAGTAGGCATGCCTCTGTTATCTTTAATTGTAGAGGAAACGGTGGATCCGATTATTTGCTATTTTTGACTAGGATAGATCAAACATGACAACTGATAAAAATATAACGTAATACGAATGTAGAGCTCCTTGGGGCCGTGATAAAGGTAAGTCATTTGACTGAGGATTTATCGTTTGATGCTATTGACGTGATTTCTTTATAAAACTTGTAAAAAACTTACTAAAATTAATTGTCATGAATCGCTAGACAGTAAAAGCTCTGAAAGGTCACATACAAGCTCCGTGCTAACGAAAGCTTCCAAAGCCATATGTAAAAGGCACACTATTTGTTCATTGCATTCCAAAATAAAATACATATTATTTGGGCTGTGGCACGGGTGCATCCAGTGTTGTGATGCATCAACGGTATTTACACAGCGCGGCGCGGCGGCGGCGGCCTATGCATACGCCGCCGGGCCAAGTCCCACCGTTGAACGGCGCATTCCGCTCCTAAACCATTCTTCTACACCAGTACTTCCATGCCTACATACCTTCAAATTACAACCACTTTAGTTAGTTTTCCGGTTCTCCATCGGCACATCACAAGAATGCCGTGAAACCACTAGCCCGCCGCGCGTGAACCGTACTAACTTGCTCAGCTTTCAAAGTAGACCTTCGAATACGTACTCCGCTAGATTTTATAAAAGCCGTCACAATAGACAAATCAGGGAATTAACACATAAATAGAAAACAGTTTGTCTTCAATGGAGCCTTACGGCAAGTCAGTTACTAACTAGCAAACATTGTATATCTGTAAAGGAATGCGCTTACGAGGATATCGTGACATTTATTGTTGGTTTCTCCATCAATAGCTAATTATAGACCCCGTGTTAATTTTAAAGTCTTGTTATTTTTAGGCCAGGAAGAGGGGAAATGGTTTGAATATTTTAAGTGTTACTTTTACTATTTGCACTCACCCCACTCGAGTCACGAATGTTTTGAAATATAAAGCTGCTGAGATAAGTTGCTGCGCTTGCTACTAAATCTAATGCTGACGCAATAATAACTATCGACTTCTCAATGGCACGTATGACTAATATTGATAACATGTTTTATTGAAAAACAACATGTTGTACTAGGACATTTTTGACACCTAACTTCTACTCTTCGTAGATCCTCAAAATTTATTCAGCTTTTACTCTCAAAATCATTAAAAAAACGTCTGCATAGCTATATAATAACAGGCCAATCAATGACGACAAGGCAATGATGACGATGAGTCCTCAAGACAGAACCAGAATAGGCAGCCTATATTATGTTGAAGTGCTATCAGTGAAATCGGGATACCTATTACTATTTGGATTTGCAAGTCAAATAATCACGGTCACTTAGTAAAACAATAAGTATGGATGTAATGATTGGGTCACATATGTGACAATTAATGGTGAGCCTTCTTTCCCGGTTCCCCTCTCTTTTCATTCTTCTTTTTATAATGCTTTAGGGTGCTATTCTACAAATAGATCGATGGTAGTATGGATCAGTCGACGTCGATCGACAGTTTCTATTACACCAATCGATCGACGTCGGTCGATTTCGTCGATCGATGGCAGAATGGAAGAGTCGACGTCGATCGACAGTTTCGACTACACCAATTTCTATCACTTCAATCGATCGACGTCGATTGACGGCATCGATCGAGAGTAGAATGGATCAGTCAACATCGATCGACAGTTTCTATTACACCGATCGATCGACATCGATCGAACGTCGATCGGCGCCGTCGCCCTTTACGCATATTTTCGCATATGCATCATTTCCGTGGTAGTACATAGATGGTAGTAAACGTTGATGACCTAACCTAAAAACATCTTCGAATGCCATTCACGAACTTTTTCGCTATTAACCAACGTAGGTGTGCGAGTAAGTGAGGAATTTGAATGTGATGTGAATCACCAGCGTGCGCGAGCGACGATGGGGCGCCAGCAAGCGACGATGGTGTTTCCAAGACGCTAGGCGAGGGGGACAGAGACGGAAGACTGTTACACTATTCTGTTTCAATTGACTAGTCCACGGGCTCGAACCCTCGATAGGGATATCACTTGGTTTTATCGACAAATCGCTTACTATTTGCAGTAAGTACATTTAATTGTTATACCTACTCGTATGATAAAATTGTGAATGATAAAATAGAAACCTTTTACAATGTAGCGTCCGATCAGAGCCCTAATAAAAGTGGCAAAGTTCATGTATACTTTTATCCGACTCCAGCAAAGTTAAATCGTGGGTTATTTTATTATTTTGACCAGTATGTAGTAAGTTCACAATAAATTAAGTAAATCGTTAAAAGTGTATCCGTGTAGTGTGTGTAGTGTATCCGATGGTTTTGAAGGTTTCATATTCTTTAGAACGCGATGATTTTGTAGTCGGGTTTCAGTTTTAGAACTAAATATCTTGTGTCTGACTATGTACATGTTACTGTAAAAGCCCGAAATACGGTAAATCCTAGGATTTAACGGTAAAACCTAAGATTTACCAACTATCAGTGGTAAGAAGAGCCCGAAAAATTTTGTTATCTTCGTTTATTTCGGGCTTTTACCACCATTCAGTAGGTAAATCCTAATATTTACCAACTAGCTGTGGTAAAGCCCGAAAAGTTTTGTTATTATCGTTTTTTTTTTTCATTATTACCATTTACTTGTTAAATCCTAAGATTTACTAATAGGTACACTGTAAAAGTGCCTTCGCCTAGGCTATATCGCTACACCCGGACAAAATTGTGAACATTGATTATAATTTGTTTACACTTAAAATCTATGTCTACAATTTCTTGCGGGTGTACCGATACTGCCTTGGCGAAGGCACTTTTACCTTGTATTTGGAGCAAATCTTAGGATTGAACAACTGAATGGTGGTTAATGCCCGAAATAAACGGAGATAACAAAATTGTTTAGGCTTTTACCACAGCTAGTTGGTAATGGATCTTAGGATTTACAAAGTGAATGGTGGTAAAAGCCTGAAATAAACGGAGATAACAAAATTATTTGGGCTTTTACCACAGCTAGTTGGTAAATCTTAGGATTTACAAAGTGAATGGTACTAAAAGCCCGAAATAAACGAATATAACTTACTTTTTCGGGTTTTTACCACAGCTAGGTGGTAAATCTTAGAATTTCCCGGTAAATCCTAGTATTTACTGAGTTCGGGCTTTTACAGTAACATATACATCCAGTTTTAACATCTAATGTATTTCCTTATTTAAATGGTACATACCAGGTAACAATAGTTAGCTGCATACGATAAACTTACAACTTATCGATACTGCGCGCATCACTATATCTGTGGCATGTCGAAAACGAAAACAAGTAGAAGAATAGTGGGGAGTAGAGATTAAGGTCCTCCGAAAATGCAGTCGGCCTGCCTACCCACACTGACACCTGACACGCACACTTACTTCAACTTTCAACTAGCAAAGCATAATAGACTGAAGTGGTAAAGTAATAGAACTAAAAACGCCCTACAAATCTTATCTACGAGTACGTAATCTACGTTGCACGCGCACAACTAAAACCATCGTATTCGTATGAAAGGCGTAAACAACTGGATGCGTAGACTTCTGTTAGATCTCATTAAACTAGTACCTACCCTACAAAGTAATCATTAAACTAGTACTCTACAAAGTAATTGTATCGGGTTATAGCGGGTATCACATTTACCGAACTGTTTGTTAGGACAATGATGTTGACTAGATTGTCCAGGCATTTTAAGTTTGTACTGGTTGCACCTGACATAATATGCTTGACTAGTAAAAACAACTTGTTAAGACACGAGATTTAAATACTGGAGTTAAGACAACGAGTACGTAACTCCTATCGCAGAACGCGTAACTCCTGTTGCCAGTCGAATATTGACAAAAAACTTATTTATCGTAGTGCCTGGAACAACAGCTTCACCACTCTACCTGCTATTCGAGGTTCGTCGGTTCCAGACAAATTCCATCGTGAACATTCAAGCGTCCAGTTTCTTTAATAAATAAATATTGCTCAACTTCTACTACTACGCCACAGATATTGCGACACACTGTCTTCGTTAACCAATAACAAACTTAATTAATGATCTTATACGTACAAAGTGAACTTGAGTAAACATTAAGTAAATAAACATCTACCTATATCAGTATTTAATTTTGTTATTGCAAGCGATGCTCAATTAACATGGGAGACATGTGTGCGGCAGCTAATGACTGTTAACCTAAATTTGAATGATTTCAATTAGAAAACAAATGTCTGTCATTGGCTTCCCGGCAGTTCCCGGGCAATGTGTAGAGCACATCCGCTGGATAAGAGGCACGACAAGTTCCAATACAAGGGACAGCTTCTGATTTGTCGGCGATCGTCCGCGCCTGCCTGTGCACACCACGTGCGTTGTGTGTCTCACTTCACTCCCAACAGCTGTACTCAACTCACCAACAACATAACAAACAAGCCTTACACACTAGCAATGTTAAGAAAGTCAATCTAATAAATTCTTTCGCACTCACCTAAAGACGGAACTGCATTTCCGTCTTCCTTCTCACTCATGGTAACTATTAGAACGTAGACTCGCACTCAGATATCAACTCTCCGGATTATCCATCCCTGCTTGCATTTAAGGCACTTCTGTTACTATCAGTTTGATCAACCGTTATTATTTCTCACAAGGAATAACAAAAAACTTATCAACTATCAAAATAGGAAGGGTGCATGTGAGAATGCGCGCGCAGCGAGCCCGGGCGCGTAGCGGCCAACGACGCGTACGCAGCTCGACTGCATTGAAAATGAGCAGCAGTGTTATTGTGTATAGCAAAGAGTCGCTAGTCGGTGGCAGACGGCAGTCGGCGGCGCCTCGGCTATGTGGTTGGTCCCTCCCTTCCCGGATACCGGCGAGCGATCTAAACAAGCTAACGGAACGTGTGCACCGCCTGAAAGCAACGGCTGCTTTGTGCCCCAACCAATATGCGTCACTTGTTGGCGCTCGCGGTGAAGAGCGCGCGGCCCAAGGAAGGGCACGGTGCAGGGTGAACGCACAAACTACCTCACAAACGAACACCGCTATAGTTGGATTTTTTTCACTTGGCAATAGCGAGCGTTGACCTTACCTTTACCACAAACTACGATTTCTAAACGATAAATTGTCGCTTTGCTACAAACTGTCGCTAAACATCACATCGCTGGCGTATCATAATACCAGGGCGTAAAACCGTTTGCAAGTAAACACACGTAGGTAACTGCAAAATTTTCAAAACTGGTTATCGTTTCTGCCAAAATCTGTAAGCTGTAATCTTGAAAATACTTGTCAAACAATACCTTATAGCATAAATAAAAATACTTTCCGTGTAGTAAAACAGCAAGCTTTCGGCTTGTAACCCCTTTTTTGTTATTTAAAAAAAAAACACTTTATTAAAAAATCCGTCAATAACAGGATGTTGGTCGTTAAAAATAACGTTACAAATGAAAATGTTTAATACCCCTGCAATCACCTTGGAGTGAACTTGACTTGTAATCCGATACTCTAGCGATAAAGGCGATAATAATGTCCCATACGTTTACTAAGAAAAGCGATACATCGCCATCCAAAATATGAGTACAGTGGTAGTTAAGGTCAACGCTCGCTATTGCCAAGTATAAAAAATCCAACTATACAAACACTAACTTCACAAAAAATATTCTTAGTAGCCCGCCGACTCGCCGCCTAGAGGCGAGCGTCACGTTCACGTCAGCAGCGCCTAGAGCACGCTATCGAAGTTGATGTCCCACGTGACGATATTATTTAGATTTTCACCTAGACAAATTAGTCCCTAAACAGATAGTACACAGTCTACTTTAATCACTGACAATGCTTTAGTCCAGGGCCTGGAGAAACATTTTCCAGGTTTTACCATTAATATTCCAACTGTATTCGGTAGATGGGTGGGCAGGTGTCAAATACCGGGTGGGTGGTTCAAAAGCGGGTGCTGTTGAGTCAGTATGTCATTTGACCTTACATTGGACAACATTGATAACTACCCCGCCGCCACCTTGCCCCCGACCCGCCCGCGCCGGCGCCGGTGGTATGCCGAAGCCCTCCCGCTACCACGTCTATTGTTCACTATTGTTATTTTTTTCAGCCTGTATCTTTACGCGAGGATACCGATTAAAGGCTAGGGAAACAACCGAACAGTCTCAAACGGTAGATTCTTATGTAATCTAATAACGTTTCTGACTCTCCATTCCTATTCCGTGGTCGATCGACTGATTGATACTTGCACCGCATTAACGCATCTGATGCCCACTAGGAAAGTGATACAACCTCCTTTGCCGCTATGTTTATCACTCCACAATGACATAACGCAATAACGCGTCTTAAAAAACACCAAGTGCCTCAAACGATTTCGTACGTCCATAGATATTGGCGTATGGAAATTAACGGACATTTGCGTTACAGAAAAGTAATAGGCATCCTAAGAACCTGTACAGAAAGTACAGAAACGCTAAGTTGCGAGGCATCGCATTTGGAAAATTGGCACATGTGTGCCCGGGCACTCAATGAAAATGTAACAAACGCACAGTCGTGTCATGGGCACTCAAAGTGTTAAATAACTCGGTATCGATTTACCCAACTATTCATCGACAGAACATTCGATAAGCCGTGGCTCGTCCTTATCCTGATTAACATAATGGCTTTCCATAACTGTATAAACTTAAATAAAAAATCCCTTTTAACACCGCGTACTCACTCGATACTAGAGGCAGGTACCACGCGCCAAGACACCAGTTTTGTGCTACTAAAAATTTAACGAAGCAGATGTTTAAAAACAAATTCATAAATAACTAGCAATATGATAAGGCAGGCCTATAATTGTTGCTGTTTGAATACATAAATGTTGATAACATCGTGAGAATTGCTTCATATTTTAGAAGTACGTACCTACGTCATTCGATCTAATCAAGTAGATACGTCTCTAAATTGAAACATGTACACATGCGTTGGTCATTTTGACGTCACTGTAGAAACTGACGTTACAATTCTTGCTTACAAGTTTTAAAAATAATATGTACAGTACTAGGCCATTGTTTTGGCACGTCGGGTATCGTCTCGCTCTCTCTCTCTCTCCCACCAAGTCAAACGCCCCGAGTAAAGTACCTTACGCACGTTCGGGTCCCGCCACAACGTGCCAAAACAATGGCCTACTTAATACTGTGCCTATAATTCAGTCAATTTTTGTACTCTAAGCCCTCTACTTCGTACCCAGAATAGGCTTGTGGCCTGTCAAGTCAAAATAGAACTTTTTATGAACTGTCAAAACGGAACTTTTGTTCCTGAGTTCTATGAAATAACAACAGAATGAAGTCATGTAAAAGTGCTATCAAATGCTGTCTTTTTTTTGCACAAAATTGACTTTATAAAATATATCTGCTGGAAATACATATACAATTCTGAGAATGTCAAGCCATTTTGTACATAATGCTTCAACTTAAGACTTGTTCCTAGATTTATTGGATAACCTTGGCCACAAGCCTATTAGACTTCTAAGTCCAATTCTGCGTACGAAGTAGTGGGCCTAAATGGCCCCTAGTGGGAAAGTTTTGGGGCAGTTTTGATTTATTTTATTCTATACTAGCGACCAGCCCCGGCTTCGCACGGGTGCAATGCACGGTGCACTATATTATGCACGTATTATTCGTTAAACCTTCCTCTTCAATTACTCTATATATTAAAAAAAACCGCATCAAAATTCGTTGCGTAGTTTTAAAGATCTAAGCATACTATAGGGACAGACAGCGGGAAGAAACTTTGTTTTTTACTATATAGTGATGTATTTTGTTGTGCCGATTCCAAATCTGAGGTTTGCGGATAAAATTCCGTGACGCAACATTGAAATAATCCCAAAAAAAGCGGAATAAGTCCGCTTGTTTCCAGTTTTTCACGTTTAATTCGAAAACAGTCCATATTTGTAAAAAAGTAACTATTTATTAATCTGTGGTATGAGTAAATCAAAGAAGACAACATTTCGCGTCGATGACAAAAAATACTAAAATTGGTCCAGTAGCACTTTAAAGTTTATGAGATTCTGTATTTTGGATATGGACTGTTTTCTAATTAAACGTGGAAAAATGGAAACAAGCAGAAATTTCTCGCTTTTTGCAATTTTTTCAATGTTGCGTCACGAAATTTTGTCCGTAAACCTCAACTTCGGATTCAGCACCCCAAAATACATATGGAAAGAAATAAATCAGAACTGACCCTTTCCTAGTAAAAACACAATTTAACTGAACTACTAGTCACAAATGAAGAGTTCACTCACACTGAGACATGACAAAAGCTGCGTTGTAAGTTCTAACTTTTAAATTCAAAAGTGGGACACAGTTTCGACGCCAGTAAGTAGGTTATACTTCACAAACTCGGGACAAAATACAATATTTTGGCGCCCAATGCAAGATATTCTGAATCGAAATTCACATTGTAATATTATTTTCCCCTAAGCGGGCCCCTCTAACATAAACTGTCACTTTCTGACGAGCAAGCCCACTCGAATGCATTGTCAAAAATCTATTCAAGTTTGATAATGTCCGACAATGGTCACCTTACAAGAGAGACTAGTTTGTACATAATGCTAAGCAGTCCAGCAAAGAAGCTTGCGATACTTTCACTCCTGTATATCGTCACAAGAACTCCTTTTTAGTAATTTTATTAAAAAAATAGATACCCAATTTAACGACATAAATATTTGTGTACCCCTTGTTCACAGAGTGTTTATTAAGGTTTTGTTGGTACAGTTTTTTTACAAATGGTCTTTTGTAGTAATAATGTACGTTGTTAATTAGGAATCCGTATTGAGGAACCCTTACACCCCATAGAATAGAATAGAATAGACGTTTATTGCATTAAAATCTTATAGGCTACACATACATCCCACAAAACCGAATGTTAGTATGTTTAAGATGAGTACGCCTATCAAAACGCATGTACTTTGGTGGGGATCAAGTATAAATAATATAATGCAGCATTTTTTTCGTAAAACTCAATAAAATACAAACTACACACAAAAACTAAGTTCATGCCAAGGAACACCAATGAACCATCTGTAAGACTGTAATTCCTATGACGCGCAAACTCAGGAATATGGATAATGCCCCGCAGATTTTAGTTGACGAAAATACTACTGAATACCATTAAGGCTGGATTTTATCAACAAAAAGTTATACGAGAATAACTGTCCCGGGGATAACTTGTACGACAAAATAAATGACAGTTCAAAATGAGGTGATCTGTCACTGGTGTCTATGAAAAAGTAGAAAATACTCTCGAGTAAAAGTTACTCTTTCGTTGGTATAATCTAGGCTAAGGCTGGATTCGACCAACAAAAAGTTATCCTAGATCAGATCACCTCACCTAGGTGTCACTGGTGTCTCTGAAAAAATTACAAGTTATCCCCGGGATAGTTAGTCTCCGGATAACTTTTTGTTGTTCGAATCCAGCCTAAGTCAAACAAGTCATCCAATATCAGTTGCCTGAAACTAACAAATAGTTTTATTGTAGGTAAGTACCTACATTTTACGGTAAATACTTGCCGAGTGTCTTAACAAAACCTGAAGTTTGCCATCTATGTTTGGATCGTAGCAATACTTTCTACACCAAATCGGTACCACATGCATACCAAACCTGTTCAGGAAACCTCCCGCAGAGGGAAGCACTAGCCATATTAGCGATGCTACTGCCATCTTGTTATAAGTGGTCGAATTATTTGAGAGTCCGATAAAAATGGGAAAACAAGAGGCGGGACCGCGGGGGTGTGTCCAATGAGCACCCCTAAAATGTGTAGGTATGAAGGGAAGTCATGTATAATTCTTATAGGATTCGAGATGTCATGAGATAGTTATGCTAGCTTAGAATAAAACCAACTAAGAAATTAAATGCCGAGTAGATAAGTAAGCAATAATACAATAATAATAGTAAGTAATTATACGTGAGCTGGAGAATAACGCTTTAAAAATCGATCGTATGGTATAATATTTTTTTATTTATTTATTTTTTATTTTTTTTATTTTTATATAGTAAAAATAAAACTAAATGTAGCCCATTAATTAAGGAGGGGCACAGGCCTTTTTTTAGTATAGTATCTACGTAAAGAATAATAAATAATATTAAAGAAATGACAGATAAAACCAAAGGTGTTTTATTTGAATCGGAATAACAAGGAATTACCTTAATATATTTTGATCTCCATCAGATGGAGAGGATACTCCTAGTAGAGAGCTTATAACCAAAGGATTGAATTTGAGGAATTAAATTGAGTTTAATACCAAAATGTCAAACGCGAATCAACGCTATTTTCTGATGAATTTTGACTCCCAACTATACCATTAAGGGGTTCGAAATTTTTTGTATCAAATATTTTTTTTATCACTTTAATCTCAGTAACGGTTTAAATAGCGACAAATCCCGTGAAAGTCAAAATGTTGACATGGTGATTTGTAGAAGTTATAAAATCACTGAATACTACACTTAAATTAATTGCCTATCAATTAATATCATGAATAAGCCGAGTCTGTACCAAATCACCCGTGAAATTTTGAGCCGAACCCTTTATAAAAAAAAAAATCATCACACATAATTTCCAAGTGCATTTTCTTTTTTTTATAATGACGTCTAATGATCACTATTTTAAGTCTGCATTTTGTCTCTACGTAAGGTTACTGAAATTACATGTAAATGACCAAATGTAAAATCATGATACGCAAATAAAGTTTATTTTATGTCTTATTTGCAACCCTGACTGGCACGAAACAATTTTGAAAGTTGTCATTTAACTAATTAAGCCCCAGTATGTCATAGGATTGTCATTTGTATCCACCGCTTAAAAGAAATAAACTTCAAAGTTTCGTGTAAATCAGGGTAAATTGTCTTATAAACTCACCGTTACCATTGCAGGCAGTCTTAGCAACATCCCCATTACTTGCGGCTCCATTGACAAGTGTGGTTGATGTGCCTGTGGGCAGCTTCGCAGCATCGCCACCGTTGGACGTCACCCACGCCGCCGCCGCCGCCGCAGCCGCCGCGGCAGCCGCGCACACGCTGCACTCTGGAACGACGGACATTTCTATTGAAACATAAATTAAAAGTCAAATTATGTCCCCAGTGAGGGGCACAGGCCTTTACCTGGATTCGAGCAAGATTGACCTATTCTCCACCACGCTGGCTCAGTGTGGGTTGGTGGATGGTTGTACGACTACTACACACTACCGAGTTGTGATAGTATCCGGGGGCCGGGACGGACGGATAATGTACTAAAGAAAAATTCTCATTGATCAGATCAGTCAGCACCGGTATTCGAACCTGCATCTCCTGCGTGAGAAGCAAGCGTGAAACAACCAGACCACGACCACTAGACTACGTTTAAGAAAAATATTAAAGGCGTTTTGAAAATAATCACCGCGATTAGGTACCATTATTATTATTATTATGTATGATGCTTAAGCAGCTTGAAGGTCGATTCACACATATCAGGGATTCCACCGATTTAGACACATTTTAGAAATCATCAGCGGTTTTTGTGTAATTTGCAAAAAACACTTTTTTGCACTTTTCGCACTTTTTGCGCGGACGTAAGTGTCGCGCTGCAGTTTACGCCATTATATCACTTTTCTTTTATGATTTGTGAAAATTTCCACCACCACAAACCCAGTTGTTAATTTTAGCGTTACTAGGCGCCTTGCGTGCATATCAGTTCACATTTCACTGCACTTGTTTTACAAAATTCTCAAGTCTTAAGTAGCCTTATCAAAGATTTCTACACGAAGATCCTCAGGACGTATGTGCTAGCTTATTGCTTTACAGATCTCATTTCCTGAAAATCAAGATTTCAATTAACTCCATTAAAAAGATACAACAAAGTTTTTTATAACACTATTTTCATAAGTTCATAACACTTACCAACAATTCTACTGAAGGTAATGTAGAACCAGATAAAGGGTTTATTGCGGCAAAATCGAGTAGGGATCCTTTTGCGTCGCATAATTTTTTTATTCCTAATTTTTATTCGCATAACAAGTTTATCATAACTTGTAATCCTTTGGCATAAGTTTTGTTTCACATAACTTGCTTTTAGTAGATATGAAACCATTTGCAAGCGATCCACAGATCTCATTAAACTATGTGATTATTGTGTATTAT
The DNA here is from genome assembly GCA_963457715.1 of Argyresthia albistria. Taxonomy (NCBI): domain Eukaryota; kingdom Metazoa; phylum Arthropoda; class Insecta; order Lepidoptera; family Argyresthiidae; genus Argyresthia; species Argyresthia albistria. The sequence goes on along the minus strand of OY735256.1, from coordinate 7,913,098 downwards.
TGTTGTATTGTATCTTTCCTATGTTTTTAAATTACCCTAACTTATGGTCCATTTGCACCAAAAACACTAATTGTGATAAGCGCGTTAATCACAATTAAGTTTGACATATTTCATACATTTTGAAAGCTGCTGAATAGAATTAAGAAGCTAAACGCAATTAAGTTTTTGGTGCAAATGGCCCTAAGTTGATCCCCATCCCCATCATTAATTAATAAACAAGATATTAAACAAGAATATTTTGTAATTATCGATTATATGTATTATACTTCCTGAGAATTCATTCCCACCGACTGACAGAGTTACCTGCTTGAGCCGGCCTTGAAGATGGAAGCATACTCTAAATAGACCAGACTCTAAAGGTGAAAATTATCGACTTTTCCTCAGTAGATGGTATATTAGAAACGACGCCACACTCACCCTTCATGTACTCGAGTCCCCTTCAAATATTAACCAGCCGCATCAGTACATGGAAGCTACTCAAAAACATTTACACTCCCTTTTTTAGCGGCCACATAATAGACGCAAAAAACCACCACACTTGATATGAAAATAAACACTTGTTTTTGATATGTTGGTAACCTGTGTTGGGGGTTATAGATTTGGTTGTTATAGTAAGTATGGTTGTGAGGTTAAATTGTACATGGTGTAATATAGAGTGTGTTGTAGGGCGGATTGATCACGACTGCGTTGCGTAGCTGCGTGGAGTGACCGGCCTAGGGACGCTGTCACGGCACGGGGCGGGATGGCGATAGGGGATGCTGCCTCACAAATAATAAAATTAGACAAATGATACTACTAAATTACGTTTGAAAATTATAGGAAAAATATCTCTTTTGAAATTTGTTCTCATTGCCATCGGTACAATATTATGAATGTGTAAGGGACGTTTGAACTTATTGGTATTTGAATTTTTTTAAGCGCTAGTCAAGTGTTATAAAATAATTTCGTCCCAGTAACTGATACAGAATAACTGCCATCTTAATGACCAGTAGGTGCACGCGTATACTAAAAATATTTTTGTTAATTCGATGTGACTACCACAGCGTCATAATGTATAGCCCCCGCCCCCCCGCCGCCGCCACCTCCGTGATATGACTAAGATAAATTAATGATCTTGATGCCTATCTACTCATTTAAGTTCATCATTAACACATCAATAATAGTTCATTGATTACCTACATCACCGAACACCACCAAAGACCTGGCCGACCAAGAACCCACTGGCTTCAAAACCTCACCGAATGGTTCAGTTTGAACACTGAAGACATATTTCGAGCCGCAACATCACGGTCACAGACAGCCATAATGATAGCCGACCTCCGATAGGAGATGGCACTCGAAGAAGAAGGCACGCTCACGCCTTTTTCTCGGAAGAGCGGTAGGCAGAGACTAGAACTCCACTTGCTACAATCCTGGCATTTTATACGATCTCTCGCACATGTTCATTACCAAACAAATTAACAAATCATATAAAAACAAAATATTACTTAAAAATAAAATAAAAAACACAAGTAGAACATTTGCGGTGGCCATATTCCCCAATTCATAAACACCAAATTCATCAATGCTGACGGGTTCAGGTCACAGTCGATCTTATTCCTCTGGTATTTCGGGCGAATGCAGTAAAGATGACCATCTGGGTATGTTGGTTGGTGTAAGCCGGGGCGCGCATGCGCTGATTGTATACTAACAGCCGTCCTTCGCACATCTGCTGGTCAGCGCGTGGACACAATACTCTGTTTAGGGTGACAAAGTGGCAATGGGTTTCACTGTTTTGGATAAAAAATATGAAACTTTTGTGTACCTATCGTAAGATGCATTTATTTTTAGATATTATAGGTAGGTTAGGTAGGTATTCAAGTACAGTATATTTCTTAGACTAAAGAAAAAATTGACTCTCTTTTTAGGGTTGCGATCCTTAAAAGCAAAAAAAGGAACCCAATCATGAAATATGGCACAAAGCAAGGTCTTACACAAAGTCACAAGTAAAGGGAAAAATCTGAAAACCGCAAATTTCTATCTTTATGCAAAACTATGTAATTTTCTTTACTGGATGACATCATATATTTTATTATGTAGAAACCTATTTACGCCAATTTCGCTCTCCAAGTGTGATCGGAACCCTTGGTCCGCGAGTCCTACTCGCACTAGGCCGTTTATTTTTCAATAGGCTTGATTTACGATTTTATTAGATAATATTTAATGATTTGTTTCTTTTATCAATGTGCCTCTGCCACCCTGTATGGGACAAGGCATGATGGTTTGTGGATTCTTCTAAATATGTACTGCATGAAGAAGTCCAGCTCGAACGATCATGGTATTCCCAGAAATCTCAATATTCATGGGGCCCCTAGTCTTACCTGACCCACCCCACGCTCACGCTTAGATTGAAACCATTTGAAACAGAGTTTGTGTTTTTTACTTTTGCAGGGAATTCGTGACATGGGATTTGATACGCATTATTCGTAATTATTCCCGAACATTGGTGGAGAAAGTTGATGTAATAATAATATTTATATAGCGTCACGTATTTCCCATACGGGGTGGCAGAGGCACAACTGTGCCCACTTGATGTAATTTAACGTAAAAGCCAAAAGTTTATCTTGCATTCTGTAACAAAGGCAAATAGTCTAATTAAATTGATATATGTAACGTTTATTCATTAATAAAGCACTTAAATATATAATTTTATGTCTGCCAAACTGCTAGGCAGTTTTTCGGCAGGTTGGTTTGGCTCTTAATTATAACAGTACTTTATTTTTAATACTAAACCCATCCTCCGCCCCTTTTTAACCGACTTCAAAAAAGGAGGGGGTTCGCAATTCAGTTGTGTTTTTTTATCATTATTATTTTTAATGTGTGTTACATGAAAACTTGTACTATTTATGAATCTTTTTTTTTTAAATAATTTGTTTGAAAGGGTTACTTATAAGCTTGGTCCCATTTTTTGGAAAATCAGGAATCCGTCCAGTAGTTTGGTTACAACATAAAAGTATCTGAATCTGTATTCTGGCTGTTAAGACTTAACAGCCAGAACACAGATGTTGTAGGCTCATTTTCGTGTTTTTAGACGACATTTTCAACGCGAGCAGAGAGGATTGAGGTCTCGATATAATGGATATTTATAGATTTTTAATATAGTATTCAGCATACCTTTAAACTTCCTATTGGGCATTGTATCATATGGAACTCATCTATCTGGCATACTATTTAGTATCAAAGGCAGCACCCTGCAAGCAGTTCTAGACCCATAATAGTGTATATTTTATGTCTTGGCATAATGTATTTGATCTATAAAATAAAACAAGGTTACATCGTCATTATGGATTTCGAGTTCTACTGATAAGGGAGGCGCATTCAAATTTGACTGAACGTGCACAGTACAGTACATACAGTATTATCCGGATGTTCTTACTATGGTAGATAACATCGCGAAGAAACCTGCTGCGATGGAATAGCTCCTTCACGCAAAATGGAGCATGAGCATTAGATAACTACTGAGCGAAAGTAAGGTCTCAAATTTCTACGTCGTAATTTTTTTTCCTACACAGGCACTGGGTCAATATTTTATTTGTAATTCAAATACACATAACTTCTTTGAGCTTTTTTCTAACAAACATTTCTTATAATAAAGCTAAGGGGATGGTAATTACAATAACTTGCTAATAAAAAATATTCCGATCCTCACTGATGCAGCTCTAGGATAAAGTTGCGTAAAATATTTACTTTTAATAAGCGGTCGGATCAAAGGTCCCTATTTGTTGGGAAATAGGGGAGGTTTTTTGGCACTTACGCATAAAAAAATGAATCAATGCGCAAAAAATGGGTGGTCAAAAACTAGAGTAGAAATTGGACTCGTGCCAACAACCCACTGGACAATGCTGCTTGTTAATAGATAAGGATTTATTGTTATTTCGAAAAGTAGATAAAATTGCATAATTTATTCATTGTTCATATTAATATTTTTAAGCTGCAACTGCTTATGAATTCTACATCGTCATCATTACTAAACTTTGCCCACATCGAGAAACTGATGTGCATAGGATATAACTATGAACCTAATGTGCAATACCTAATCTGCAATTTTACAAAGCTGCTTTACTTTTTAATGTTAGCATATTTTTTTCTGAAAGATCCAACTTACCTTTGTATGTAATTTAATTTATCCATCTATACGAGTAGTGTAAAGCAGTTTTAATTTTAGCCTGAACAATGCAGCCGAAATATCTTTTAGGGTATTTTTTATACCTATAGAAATTCAGACGTGCAATTATCGTGAGTGACCGTTGCCTGTCAATCAATCACTATAGTAAGGCAAATCCCATAAAAAACTGACCCCTCGTTGACCATCGCACAAAAAACGTGAAAGCTCACAAAAGCTCAAAAAAGCCAAAAATGGGAATTGCAAATAATTGTGCCCACATTTGGTGCAGGGGGTTACTCCGATGGTCGCGTGTCACTATTATTAATCAGATATTCACTTTTTGTGAAGACGATTCTATAATAAGATACTTTTTTAGGGCAACTCGAGAACCAGAGTAGACGACGACGAAGGAGTTCATTGAGTTATTCTAGATCTATGAGAACATCTGTACCCCTGCCACTCCAATGGGAAAAAGGGTAATAGGCTTGTGACCAAGGTAATCTAATAAATCTTAGTTAGTCTTAAGTTGAAGCATTATGTACAAAATGGCTTGACATTCTCAGAATTGTATATTTCCAGCAGATATATTTTATAAAGTCAATTTTGTGCAAAAAAAGACAGCATCTGATGGCACTTTTACAAGACGTCATTCTGTTGTTATTTCATAGAACTCAGGAACAAAAGTTCCGTTTTGACAGTTCATAAAAAGTATCTATTTTGACTTGACAGGCCCACGCCTATAAATTATATTGGTTTTATTTTGTAACGATCTCCATCCCGATGTAAAAAGACCTTATGTGATGCACAAAACCAAAAAAGTAAGCATCGAGGACGTCATTCTGAACAATTTTCATTGCAATACCAGTTTGATCATTGGTCTCATAAAATGACTCTGAGTACGGTGGTACCAACCTAACACTAAACTTGTTTGTTTAACACTGCTCCGTATATGAGTTATAGCTGTAAAACCAAACATGGCAAGTTCTTATTGAATCCACAGGACGTACGACGACGACAATAATTACTTGTGATTACGGCCCTATTCCAAGCAGCATCTATAACCTCTATTGAACAGATCAATCATAAATGTTGTTCGTAAAATGACACACAGTATCTAAATGAAATGTTGACGATACTGGTTACATTTTCATTCAGAATAATAGATTTTTATAAAATCGAATAATGCATTTTCGTGTTTCATCAAAATCGATGTCATGGTTCCCTAGGATAAAATTAAAGTTCTGATTTTGGCATAGTATATAAATAAATATACATATTATAAATATTATAGTTGTGAAATAACAATACCTCCAAATATTAGAAATAATGCCATCAGAAACTCACGAGCCTGTCACCCACGCATGCGCCGAGATATTGGGAAGGGTCTTTCGCATGAGGGCTGCGATGGATGACGAGCGAGCTTTTTGCAACATGTCACGCTCACAAAGAGCTGTTCAATCAAAACTGTCAGCATATATAGAGGCGCGCCCACCACCACTCTAACACCAAGAGGCCTACTAAACCCCTGTTATAAGCACTAAACAAGTTAGTCACGATGAGTGCGATTTATTTGCAGCCCGGAAATATTTGATTAGTAAACACTGGGCTCGATTTTGATAGACTGGAAGAGGGCGTAGGCGTTTTGTGACTTTATGTTGCAGTTGAAATAGTTTAAAAAAAGTAAAAGGGTGTGGCCTGAATGCTGATTTTATTTTGAATCTTAAAAATCTGAATTTGAATCGAACAATCGGTTTAAAGAACGCCATAAGACTAGACTGCATTAAGTTAACAGCGTAAATACATGCGGAGTATCGTAAATAATTTCAGATATATTAATCCAACATCTCGACGCAGCTTTGAAATTTGACGTCCTTTAAAATGCTGATATTTTTTTTCGTATCTCATTGGAATGTTGAAAAAATTACGTTTATGTGATGCATTTCGAAAAATAAACTAAGTAAGTATATTCTGATACGTTTAGTATGAAACGGTTGGGTCATCATATCCCAAGATTCCCATTACCCACAATAATGCGCTTTAGTCCACAACAAGTAGATGTCTCAGGCTGTATAATAAAAGTCATAATTAATATCTGTACGCCATGGGTATTTTTTCCATAGTAGGTAATGTTCCCAATGTTCTTTGTGAACATCATGTAGTATAAGTACTTACATCGCCGGAGTGTACCTTTAGAATATGGTTATTTTTTTTTGAAAAGGTATATGTAGAAAATCATGTTTATCGAAAAGATCGCAGAAATTATTCCTACGCCTGTCACAGCATGTGCTCAGAACTCACCATTCGCAAAGGGCGAGAACCCCCGACCTCTAGCGCCGCTGCTATTGGCCCTTCGACGGAGGGACGCTGCGCAATACCGCAAGGGCTCGGCCGAAACTCCGCGCAGCCAATCAATTGGCTCATTTTTTAAATAAACAGGCTAAAAAAGTCGTAAAAAACACGACACGGTCTCTGTTTTGTCGGGTGTACGTACACCCTTATATGTTACATTAATGTTGGATACAATATTGTGTAAATAATACAGATGTAACAGAAGGTGAAATGAAATTTTAAGGGGATGTTAGGGACATTTGAACAGACCAACATATTTTTAACTCATCCAAGCAATTAATTAATTAATCTGTTAATCGTATGATTGATACAAAAATAAAGCAACTCTGGAATAAATTGGTCTCAAGTGAAAATGTTTGTACAACAACCACTTGAAACTTGACTACACCTTTCTGATGTATTCTGAATTTGTATTCTGTCAGTAAATTGCGAAGTGAAACCCCGATTGCCAAAATTAATTTATATATTTTTTATCGACCGCAGATTGTAAATGACGTAGAAATCAACACATATGGCCAGTTTGAAAAGTGTTATAGAAATTAATCTGTCATTTTACAAACAAATGCCATAACTTTATTATATCTGTCGGCGGCCGATCGTAGAATCGGGCGCATCATGATGTGCCTCGCTATTTCATGATATACCCAAGCCATTACTGGGAATGGGCATATTATATGGCGGGTTTTAGCGAAAACATGAATTTTAAAAAGCATTTTTATTCAGCACTAACGTGATGTTTTTTGTGTTGTACATGTCAAACGAACACGAAGACTATTCAGGGGCTTCGCTGCGCTCGCCCCCTTTAGTCTCCCTATTCTACGATTGACCGCCGACATATCAATAGATATAAATGTCAATGTTCAAGGAGGAAGACAGAACTATGATTTCATGAAAGGAATCAAAAATGTCACAGGAAAAAAAAACTATTTGGCAGTTAAGTTTATATACTCTTGGGTTGGCAAAGAGTAATCATGCAAAAAACGCGGTGACGACGTAAGTAAAAAAATCTTTATTAGGTATTGCTTCTTTCATTCAAACTATTGAGGTCCCGGGTACATAATGTCGTAGCCATATCGTAGAGTTGGCCATATCATGAAATGGCCAACCGTGATATATCATGAAAAGATGAAATCTTTTAGGGCTAACACTGCGGTAGCTTAGGTGAAGACTAGCGAAGTCCCCGAATAGTATTTGTGTTAGTTTGACATGTATAACACAAAAAACATCACGTAGTGCTGAATAAAAATGCTTGTTTTCATTAACCCTATGGCTCACAGAAGCACTATAAAGTGCTTGACTTTGACAGTAACTACCAAGACGTCAATTAATGACTTTTGCAGGGGGATGAGAACTTAATTTCCCCTAATTTTAATGTTATTTTTTTTTCTTTTCGGCCAGTAGAATGACAATCTCTAGTCTGAAAGTTAAAATCCGACGATGATATGGCCAGTAATGGCTTGGCATTATATAATGTGGCCTTTGACGATATGGCTAGAACGCACACGGATGATGACGGGTTGATAAGGCACCTTTAGGCCCGTGACAACAATAAGACGTATGAGAATATAACTATTACTATTTTTCACCAATTTTACTGAAGAACATTATTATTATTTTAGTATGTAGTTACCTATTGTACCGTCGGCGATCCAACTTAAACGTGAATAATAAATTGATGAAGTGACACCTGTACCAGGGATTCTGAACTAATGCAACTTTGCGCGCAGGAATGCTCGGTGAGCAAAAGCTCTCAGAAGCAGTGGAGTATAGGTGTGTGTAGTGGACAGTGGTTGTATGAGGAATCTCCCCTAGCAGTTGGGAGCTTTGAAGTAGGAGGAGTGTAGGTAGGAGGAGAATAGGTTAACTTGACAGCTGGTGGTTCATAATAATTTCACTAGATGTCACTTTTTCTATTTCATACTAGGAAAGGACAATAGATGGCGCTACAATTGCAAATGTAGAGTACAGTGAGTGACGTTTATAGAGGGGCGCCACTTCTACGCAACTTAATCCAACGAACCTGTCATCAACATCAACGTCATTTAGGCCGGATTTTACCAAAAAAAAGTTATACCGAGATTAACTATCCCGGGGATAATTTGTATGACAAATGACAGTTCCAAATGAGTTGATCTGATCTAGGTGTCACTGGTGTCTATGAAAAAGTAGAAGATACTCTCAACTAAAAGTTACTCTTTCGTTGGTAAAATCCGGGCTTAGTCCAAGAAAATTACCTAAAATTTTGGCAAAAATAAAGGGTAACTTTTATCCATCAGAATATGTAGGTCATAGAGGAGAGTTTAATATTATCTACTCTCCCGAGGGCCCTGCGGAACCCCCCCCCCCCCCCCCCGCACCCTCGAAAGCGTCCCTTCGCGCGGTATTTTCCATTTTGGAATAAAACCGTACACGATACATAATAAAAATCGGTTAAGTGCGGGTCGGTATCGCACACGAAGGGTACCGTACCATCGTACAACAAATCAAAAGCACTCAAAACAATAAAAAAATAAACAAAAAGAAAATTTAAAAAGTTTATGCCTTCACGAGATTTGAACCGACGACCTCCGGATTGAGAGTCTACATCATACCGGCTGAGCTACCACAACCATGTGGGTTGACGCGAAATATGCTATCATATTTAAATGTGTAGTATATGTGTCTATGACATGGTTGCTATGACAATAAATACTTAAACAGTTTCAGTCAAGATCTCCATTTTGAAATGCGTAAGTGTATCTAAACACGTCTCTTGTATCGGGGCCCCCTTTAATTTGCAATATTTCTCGTATTTCAGTATTTGTGGTTGGTGCGGCAACAGATATACACATTCTGTGAAAATTTCAGCTTTCTAGCTATTACGGTTCGTGCAGACGGACCCGGTGACAGACAGGACGGACGGACGGACGGACAGACGGACAGCGAAGTCTCAGTAATAGGGTCCCGTTTGGCACCTTTCGGGTACGGTACCCTAAAAAGTGTGCAGGAACAAAATAATCCTTGTTTAATTTACTATAATCCTCTAATACATACAAAAGCAATATCACTTCTAGTTTCAGCGCAACCGCGAAAGGTTGGCGAGCACCAGGTGATATGTAGGCGGCAATTTCACCAAACATTCTGAAGACTTAGACTCTAGAACACTCTCCGTGGTCTCACGCTTGCTTCTCACGCAGGAGGTGCAGGTTCAAATCCCTGTGCCAACTATGTACCGAAGAGATAATTAGTTTGTCTTTGTCGTTATTCGGGGAGCTCCGTATTTCGGATGGCACGTTAAACTGTAGGTCCCGGCTACTATCATTACTTGGTAGTATTAGTAGTCGTAAAACCCGTTAACCAATCCGCACTGAGCCAGCGTTTTGGAGAATGACTCAACCTCACTCGTATCCGGGTAAAGGCCTGTGCCCCTCGGTGGGGACATAAATGGGCTACCTACAACGTCATTCTTAGCCTGTGCCACTAATTTGTTAAAGCAAACAAATCTGTGCCGGTCCAAATCCACTTCTTCGGGTCGGAAAAATTATTTTTTTTCGTACTTTTTGGTACGATGGTGCGGAACCCTCCGTGTGAGAGTACGACTCGCACTTGGCCGTTTTTTTTTTTTAAATTCACATTGGGCATAATTCAGCAAGTATCTTGGTTTTTATTTGGTCCTTATAAGAGTAGGTACATTGGGTACAAAATAAATGAAACCGCCAATAGTCTTCTGACTACGCTATACGCTCTGCCCCCTGCCATTCCCGCCTCCTTTTGTGACAGTTCCAACAGTTTCCGCTTGTGGTTTTTAGAATCAGAATACGTTTTCTTCTGAAGAGATGAAATCTCCGTCATCAGCCTGGTGCCTCAAACATATGAAAAATATCTAAATGATTTTGTAAAACTTTTAGAGATTTATAGCATTTGAAGACTATTTTTGTGCAGGTTTTTTATTATTTGTTTGCAATACCGAAATCAGGTTTTAATATAAATCTGCCCAATGCCATTTAAGAAGGACATATTGACGTTATTATTGATCTTATGAGTTCCTATATAAGATATCGTAAAGTGGAAACCAGCCTTCCATTAGCCACCTCAACATAGTTCCCACCCAAGTCCGAACCTAGCCAGACCCAGGCAAGTCCCAGTCATAATGCCAGATCTAACGGGCTGCCGAGGGCAGGCCTGTACCCGGGTTATGATTACCAACATTATCCCAGCACCGTCGAGGGCTGCCTAACGGGACCCCGCGTGTTTCGATTTCGTCGACCATTTCTCCGTGGGGTCCCGTTATTCGGGAAAGTACTTTTGTTGCGCTGGCGCAAGCTGGCGCGTATGACCTTTCGTCGCCGCCGTGTATGACCGATCGCGAGTTCACACTATTGAGAACGCCGCTGCAGATACTGTTATTGTTTTATGGCGCGCTAGAGCTGAATAATAATTATTGTTTCTTGGTGTTTCATCGGCGTCACTTTTACCGGGAAATGTGCATTTAGCTCAGCAAAGTTGCCAACCGAGTACTCGTTGATATCAATTGCTTTCACATAGTTTGAATCAGAAACTATGGATAGGTATAGGCACTACATACTTGATACCAGTTAGGTACCAACGAAAAAAACAGATCTCTTAAATGAATCACGCGAGCCACGCAAATAAAGAAGCAAAAAATAATGTTAAAAGGGAATAAAAATGTTCTAGTACGTTGTGTAAGCGAGTCAAGTGGCCTTGTAAGCCTCGGGGTCGTTGACTGCGAATGATGTTTACTTCGGCGCGCGCGCACCGAAAGTTCACACTGACTGTGCCCGAAAATATAAACGGACTCCACTTTTCGGTTGGACCGAGAACGGTAACCGTAATAGAGTTTATTTTCCGTGAGTGACTATTGCTATTCAGAATGGTCAATTGTGCCTTCTGAATAGCTCCAATATAAAGCTTGATATCTATAACGATTTCATGACCCTTTTAAAATAATCTTATATTCTTTAGGAGATAAGTCAAAATAAAATAGCATAATAGCCAAATAATACAAATGCATGTAGCCCACGCAAGTCCTCACCGAAGAACACAGGCTTTTACCATGATACGAGTAAGTAAGTAACATAATGCTAGTACCTACCTATATGCTACAAATGTACTTTGAGCTCTTGAAAATTGAACAAAATAATCACTTAAGTGTAATAATCTCTTCTGTGGTAATACCAAAAGTTTAGCTGACAATAGAGAAACTATTCTGGTGATCCTGACCACAAAATCACTAGCCTTTCGCTCAGTAATGCGGAAGTGCCGTACGGAGACGAAGGAGGTTCGTTCGAGCGGTGTCGATAATAGCACCCGTGAAGGCTTCGACGCCAGTGACGTAATACGTACGGTTCGATACTCTCGACGGGCGGAGGTCGACGACCTCACGCGGAACTGCGGCCTACGCTCACGTAATTAACCAAACAATAAGCCATCTTTACATCTAGCTATAGCTAGTATAGATAATTTTAGGATGTCATGCCATGCAAAATGGAGTTTTGAATTTCTGTCTTAATGTGGGTGCTGCCACTTTATATAGAAAAAGCTCCCCGTGTCTGAAAAGTGAGCGTCCGACAATACTACGAATATGTTTTTGTATAAGATCATTGCCATTCATATACTTACAGGTTTATCAATAAATGTTATTTTTTATTTACTGATTCTCGTTCTAGTTTTGGTTATGGTTGTCATCCACAAGTCAAGAGCTTTAACCGATACTCTGAAGCCTCTACTTCCTTCTTGTTTTATAAAAGCTGACTTTTCCAGAACTGAGCGCGCCCGAATACTATAATGGGCCTACCAAAAGTATTCCATTAGTCAACATTCTAACTTTCTTCTTTATCATTTCCGATTGAAAATATTATACTATAATATTAAATTTATACCTTTTCATACCTTAATTTCGCGGCCGAAATACCTCATGGACCCACTAAAAGTGTTAAAATAACGAGTCCAAGTGAGAGGCTGCGCGGGAGGGCGGCTTGCACAAGAAGGGTTACGGATCTATGGCAATGAACTCAGCTGACTCCAAACCTTGCGAACCGCTATGTTCTGATGCACGCAGGGGCATGCAACAGTTAAAGTTGCACGTAATGCTGTTGGTGATAGGCCTACTACCATATCCAGAGTTGGATCGAGGATAACTTAGTGAACGAATTTGTTGCTAAATGGATTTTTTTTTATTGGGAATGCTGAGAACGGCGAAAAATAGATTGGAACATAATTTTAATATTGGAACTAATTTGGTAGGGGCGGTAGGGGTGGGCCTATATTGGGACTTATTTTGTTTTACCTTCACACTTTTTCTAGTGAAAACCCGTGCCCCTTGGTAGGGACGTTAATACGTTACATTGACATTTTATGAAACAACAATTTCATTACAATTTTATAAAACAGTTTCACTGCAGTTCTAAGACAATCGTCTCATACAAGTTTATACGTTTTTTAAACTATTTATTAATCAATCATCATACTTTATTTATTTTTTTTATTTTTATTTTTTTATATTTTTATTTTTTTATTTTATTTATTTATTCAGAAACAAACAGTCTTACATATTTGTATTACAATTATAAATTACAAAATAATTAGGTACAAATAAAATTCATAATAACAATGACAAAAATTCAACCAATGGCTTCGTCATAGTAAAAATAAAATAAAACACGTAATGCAAGAAATACCAAATATTTACACAAACCAAACCGCCCCAAGAATCTCCCGGTGCCCATTACACTGGCAGCGTTACCGCGCTGCACAGCGAGTGAGATTCTCTGGACAGTAAAACCCCGGAGCGGTTGTCAAATCCTCGGTTACTCAAGCGACAAAGTTTAAATTTCACACTAGGTACGGTCGCATGCGTCTAAAAAATATACGGGCATGTCATATTAACGAGTGAATCCCGCTTATACTTCATATATACTTTTAGGCGCAGGCGACCGTAGCTAACTCATCTGTAATCTATCCCTGTACAAGGTTTATTTTAGTATTCAAAGTGCAAGTGCAACAAAGGTTGTCTCCCCCTGCGCCTCGTGTAACTGCGGTCGCGGAAATGTTGCCCGACGATAAAATGTAACCGCACCCCCCTCTCTCTCTCACTCCCCTCGTCTTCCTCCCTGACGCCCGTGCGCTGCTATGCGGAAATATCCCCGTGCCGGCCGCTGATAAATACGTAAACAATCGAGATATCATATTTGCTCTTCGCTTCAGATCATTTTGTTTCGATATTTTGGCGATTGGCTGACCCTCTGTAACTTAAAAAAGACTAGATATACGTAACTAATATGTCTGTAATATAAATGAATCGCTAAATGTGTTTGGTAAGTGCGAATTTTGAAAATGACAAGACTAATTTGAATATTTTTTAGACTATCCATTGAAGTCGTAGGGAATGTATTTACGGAAAGAAAAGACCCTTAAACGTAAAAGGAACAGCCAAACGTTATAAAAATTCTCTATATAACTCTCTGTTGCAAAAAAATATTTAACCTATATTTTTCGGAACTAACAATCATTGTATCATTTTTTTGTTTTGTTGTAGTATCTATCTAAGATTCTACACATACAGACTGTGTTGTTTAAATAATGCTCCGACATGAAATTATATTTCTAGCAATAATTCCCTAAGTTTTCTTCTAAATTGTTTAACTCCCATACAAACGACATCAACGGGCGCAAAGTCTTTAGCGTGCCACGTCACTTTGGTAATGTAGGGTGTTCAAGTTCAAAATTACATAAGTATCATGTTATGTACCCATACTTTCTGCCAGCTCAACCTACCAGTGATACCTACTTTAACTATTTGTATATTTAACTACACAATCATATTTATTGATGTGTACAGTTTTAAAGTGATCTAGAGAAAATCATTTGGATGTTTGGCAAAAATATAAAATTTCTCTAATCTCATTCGGATTGATTAGCTTGTATATTTTTATCAGATATTTGCCATAGCTAGGGCCTTATGCCTTTGTAAATGCAAACCATATGTTGTAATGTTACTATGAAAACGAAAATTATAACACTTTACATTGTTAGCATCATCATATTATTATCTTTTCCCTGTGTTTTCATAGATAAATTTGACAATAGGCATGTTCTAGTGACAATGTATATTTTGTCAGCATCCACATCAGCGACGGTTCTCGCCGCAAATCTGCGCGCGCGCACCATGCGGGGTCAACGCCCGCCGGTGAACGCTACACGCTCAACAAAAGTAAAAACCATGTCGGCTCACACCGCGAAATTATATATCAGAGTTAACGCACATATAAATACGATTTGATTGAACAGATGTTCTGGGTTTTGGAGATTTAAATAATTCAAGATTTTCAAACAATTCTGTTTTCTTTATGAAACAAGTGTATATTGAAATCGAGAAGACTAATGTAATTTTTATTTATGGTGATATAGATATATATTGCGTCACGGCATTTTCCATACGGAGAGGAAGAGGCAAGATTGTGCCCACGGTTGCCGGTAATTCATCACTTCCCATTCGTACGCATAGTTACCACATCTTAAGACTCTAACGATTAAAAAAAAGGTTGATTTGCAGGAATAAACAAATAACAAATATATTATTTTCCTTAGAATCAGATAATCACTTTCTAATTCGTCATGACCGCTCGACAACATCATTGACTTGAAAAGCGGTCAAAACATTGAGTTCATGTTAAATAAAATAGTAAATTCTTCCAAACTCGTGCCAATGAGTAATGAATGATTCAACTATTCCGGATTAGTAAATAAAAAAAAATCATATATTTGCTAATTGATTGTAATAAAAACATGCTACCTTTGAAAGGTTTTAATATCGAAGTATATTTTGTATGCTCATATTCTCTATAGAAAATATATTTTACCTACTTGTTTAAAGCATAGATAGAGTATGATCATTAAACCTAGACACTTCCACTATTTAAGTAGACAAGTATTCAGATAATTAAAGTTTCTAATTTTAATTACACTGCTATTTAGTTACTGAAACACAGGTGGACCTAATAAATGTGTGTTAAAGCGGATTTTCCGGTGACAGTCCTCGTCGGTGGATGAAAAGTGAATCAAGTGATGTGACGTGGAATCGCGAGTTGCGCGCGGCCACTCTCGGTCGTTGAACCCACAAATTTTTGTTTCGTTGGCTGCCGCAGTGTGCTGCCGTAGCTATGACAACTCACACTAGTGGGCTGAAGGTGTTAACGATGTTGACAAGTTTTACCTGACCAGGATTATTTACTTAGAACATCTAAATTTGATTTGACGTCACATTCCGAAGATTTTAGAGGGATATACAAATAAGTAATATGATTTGCAGTTTTTTTTATAATAAATATGTATGTATACTTGGCATGCAGGTAGTGCATAACAGAATGTCTGATAAAAAAAAATAAAAAAAAACTTTTTTACCTAGCTTTTACTTGCCACCATTATCTACGCCTTTATTGAGACGTTCAATCAATCACTCATCAACTATTAACCAAAACTTGATTATGTTTTTTACAAAAACGATCACCATGTCATATTATGACACCATCAATAGTGCGCAAATATGATTTCATAGTGGTGTTCTATTTCACTGTGACTATAGAGCCATAGAACTCTTTCTTAGCGACGCCGGATGTTTTGCAAAAAACATAGTTAAGTTTGAATCCCTGGTTCCAAGTTCAAATACCCCGTAATAGCATCCCGGAAGTCAATCCGACTGCCAAGATGGCGGCCACAGGTACATAGAGGTTATATTACATAGACTCAACAAAAAGTTGTGTTAATTCGAATGGAAAGAAGTCAGTGCTAGAGCTACGTTGTCAATGACCTCTATTTCGCCACCGCGCGAGCAAACGTTACGAACTGCGCAAGAGAGGGCGTCGACACCGACCAAAACGAGTAAGCTTAGTTCTGTCATAGAAAAGATACCTCTTCGAGACAACTTCCATTGTCGGTCTGACAGCTAATACGATTGTTGTGACTATACAAATGTCTTTTTGAATAAGCAAATGCCTGTGACAAATAATTTTGCTCTGTTTCCGTTACTACTGAGATCTTGCTACTTCGCATGATGTCAAAAATTTTAAACGTTGACACTTTTTAGCTCTTATTATGTTAGTTCGCAGATACGGGAATACTTGTCACAGAGATATTTTAAGTGAGTGTCAGGTCAGGACCACTCTTTCCAACCGCCGCACTCAGAGAGATTTAATCAACCATTAAGTCAGTTCCGAATTTGAATTTACATACAAAATCCTTTACTTAGTAATCCATAATGAATCATTAATGACTCTGGGTACGGCGGTTAGTCTTTATGCAATAAAGAAAAATAAGTGCAATATGGTGACGTTGGAATTCTATTGTTTTTTGGTGGTAGTCTTTAGCTAGAGAGACTAGTTTCAATATATGCTTTGCAAATTAACAAAAATATGAAAATCAGTGATACTTAAGTTAGAAACATTTTCAGTATCATATCCGTTTGGATATGAAATAAAAGTTATGAAGCCAATCCATTTATTTCCTTGCAATTTAAATGTAAATTTTAAATGACACAAAACATTACCAGAGTCTGCGGCGCTGAGCTAGCCCCTGTCACGCAAAATGGCGTATTGAATCACTGGCTGAAAGTGGGCACAGTTGTGCCTCTGCCATCCCGTATGGGAAAAGGCGTTACTCTATATTAATATTATTATTTGTTACCAGAGACAATTCAAAGCGGTTTCAGAATTGCAAAACGAAAAACTGTAAAACCACAAGGGTAATAAATTCGGCCACTTCCGTGCCTGTCCTTCCAGATGAGAGATAAAGCCATGGTGTCCGATTGATTGAATGACAATTTGCGAGTAGGCCATCCACCGCGGAAGACATCGCTTGGTTCACCATGGTTCAGTGTGACACTTTCAGACGTCATAAGCAACTTTCCTACTAGTAATGCGGTGCGGCGACCGCAGCGCCGCTCGTTGCGCGCGGCAACCGCGGGAAACGGACCGAGCCACTTCTATCCGCGCTATTGCACCGCCGCAGTTCTACTTAACATCTAGAAAAAACCATATCGGGTGAAAGCATAGTATCTGATTAAATAGAACGTTGCACTTTTCTCTTTGAAAGTACATCGCGAATGCATATTGCACGTTCCACTTGATGTTTCCTTATGTAACCTTGGATATACATTATTTATGGAATCGAGTTTAATTTGTTTTTAATAGGTACCTGTGCATTCTTTGTTGCCTTATATGTGCTGGTTCGTTGTATCATACCTATAAATCAAGCCTTCTTTATACGACGGCGCTGGAATCCTTAGAACACCCATACTTGCAAAAGAAAGAGATCAAATTATTGTGATGTTTACAAGAAAATACATTTGCAAGCAAGATTAAAAAAAAATACGTTAATAACCGGCCAAGTGCGAGCCGGACTCGCGCACGAAACGTTCCGTACCATTATCTATAAAAAAACCGCAAAAAAAATCACGTTAGTTGTATGGGAGGCGCCCTTAATATTAAATTTATTTTGTTTTTTAGTATTTGTTGTTATAGCAGCAACAGAAATACATCATCTGTGAAAATTTCAACTGTCTAGCTACCACGGTTCATGAGATACAGCCTGGTGACAGACAGACAAACAGACAGCGAAGTCTCAGTAATAGGGTCCCGTTTGGCACCCTTCGGGTACGGAACCCTAGAAACCATCTTTTACATGCGCCAAACATGATGAATGTGGTAAATATGAGTAGAGAACTTACCCTCTGTTTCTGAAAGAGTAGTCATATTTATCTTTGATTAATTGAAGACTTATCAAAATATCGGCAAGTGACTGGCTGAAAAGAGTTTGACATGAGATTAACAGTCTGTAACATTTGATTGCTCTTCTCAAAACTGGGCTTTAAATAAACAAAACATGTTTCATTGCCAACCCTGAGTTGCACAAAACGACTTATTCGCATAAGTTTTTGTTGGTAAAATCCAGCCTTAGAAATTTAGTGTCACTTGCACCAAAAATACTAATTGTGATTAGTGCGTTAATCAAAATTAAGTTTGACATATTTCATACATTTTGACAGCTGCTAAATAGAATAGGCTTGTGGCCAAGGTAATCCAATAAATCTAGGAACAAGTCTGAAGTTGAAGCATTATGTACAAAATGGCTTGACATTCTCAGAATTGTATATTTTCAGCAGATATATTTTATAAAGTCAATTTTTTGCAAAAAAAGACAGCATTTGATGGCACTTTTACATGACGTCATTATGTTGTTATTTCATAGAACTCAGGAACAAAAGTTCCGTTTTGACAGTTCAAAAAAGGTATCTATTTTGACTTGACAGGCCACAAGCCTATTAGGACGCTAATCGTATTTAAGTTTTTGGTGCAAATGGCCTTTGAAGTTTTCACCTGACAATTTTTTTGACGAGAATCTCATATCTTATATATTATCCCATTTTCTACAATAAAAAGTTAAATAGGGAAAAGTGTCGACTCAACGTCGCGCGTAGCTCAATCATTATGTGATTCGGCAGCTTTGAGTTGTATTACTCCTGATTGGTAAAACAGCCTTAAGTGAGTACATTATGTGAAAGCATGACAAAATAATGTGTGTAATAGATACACACTAGCACATACAGGTTGTTCAGTCACAAGAGAAAATGTGACTCCCAGAATACACAGTAGCTGTAATAAATATCTGAAAAGATAATGCCAATGATGATGAGTAATCACATACATTGTCTACACCAAGTAATCCTCAATATCAAACCCACTTTAAAACTAATTCCTCTGTATCTTATATTGACACATCTAGCAGAGCTCATAAGAGGACCTCTCATTTGAATCTCGAGTCCAGTTTGTCCAGGAAGTTTCTGGGACGTTATAAACGCATCCTACATAAAGAGTTCATTGGCACTACGCCTGCGCCGGGATCGCCCCGATTCAGAATCAAACGATTTTACTTGTATTTTGATATGAACCACCTGATTCCCCACTGTTTACTGTCTAAATAAAGGATAATCTATTTTATGTAGCTGTTTAGGACTCCGTTCAGTACTTTCAATATGAAATCGATTTGATCAGAGCACCTTTAGTTCTGGTATCTCCACACGTTTTTGGGTTGACGGACGGGCTGTCAATTAGTATGGAGAAACGAAAATTAAAGTTAACCTCTGATCAAATTGGTTTCGTAGTAAAAGTTGTACAGAATTATGTTAATAACCAGCCCTTTAAACTTCCTTTCTGGTACACTCTGTACACAAAAACCCTGCGCTATTAAATGGGGAAACAGACTCTATATCATCTTTATAATGGATTTATTCTTCCGCACTTCTCACGTTATTGTTTTCTGTCGCCACTTATCATGTGCTACTAATTTGCTTAAGACTTCAGCTACTTGGCGTTATGATTTCAAATCATGCATTTTTCCATGAGTCAATGTGACTGTAAATGGTGCTTTACTTATGTTAAGTCTGCACTGTAAAACCACAATGTTGCAATTAATAATTTGGAATTTGGAAACAGCCAAGATTTGTAATTGATCCTGAATAGGGAAGTGGAGAAAGAGAGAGAAAGGTTTATAGTCCTGAGATGCCGTCGCTTCCTTGTTATGAGTTATGTTCTCCGACATATACAGGATCTCGTTAAATCTTAGTAGTAGTGTTTAACGTTAGACTTCAGTAACAATTTACTAATAAAAATTATATGAGTAATCTGGTTTATTTAAGTACAAAATTCGCATCTGGCTGGTTTTCATTTCATTAAAAAGTTTAAATTTCAAAAAAAAAAAAACAAAAAAAAAAGTGTCTCAAGCTATTTTTCATTTCTTTTTCTTTGTGACAAAATGAGTGAATCAATGAAATTCAATACATTTTTTTTTACACTAATAATTGAAACAAAAAGTTAACTTTAGAAAAAACCGACTTCCACAAACCCTATTTGATTAGATTGAGTTTAATACAAACTGTAACCCCTTATCCCCCCCCGATAAGGGGAATTAATTTTGTCAAATCCCATACCAGTGCTAACCCACGCTACTAAGGAACCCCTGTGCAAAGTTTCATGGCTCTAGGTCCACCGGTTTAGGCTATGCGTTGCCTGCCCGTCAGACACGCATTGTATTTGTACCTAGTATTGAGCAGATCTGGTGGCCATATGTGGTCTTCATCAGCAGTTCCGCATCACAATAGTATGCTTACCATGTGCATTTGCACGAGTTATTATGAAAAACACAAAAATCACTATAGGTCTGCCTATAATATTTGAAGAGTTCCCTCGATTTCTCCAGGATCCCATCATCAGATCCTGACCTGGTGTCAATGGGACTAATGAAAAGGTAAACCCTTTCAAACAAAAAAAAATTTTCCAAATCGGTCCATCCGTTTAGGCGCTATCGGGGTGCAGACATAAAAAAAAACATCCGGACGAATTGTAAACCTCCTCCTTTGGGAAGTCGGTTAAAAATAAATGCAACGCAAACCACAAAAAAAAAATTGCGACGTTTATGGACCAAATGCAGTATTGGTAAGAGTAGCAAAAAGTTGGTATAAGCGTTTTGAATGCGGGAATATGCATGCACCTCGCTCTAGTGTCGCCCGGTTACGGATAAAGTGGACGTCATTTATGAAAACGTGGAGCAAGTCAGCATATCAGTATTTACGACACACCTGAAGAACTGGGAATTACTCACAAAACAGTTTTGAACCATTTGAAAAAGCGGAATATATGGGTACCACACGAGCTCACTAAGAAAGAAACTTAATGAACCGTATACTCATTTGTAATTCTTTGTTGAGACGTAACGAAATTGAATTTGAGGAGATTGATAATAACCGGCGATGAAAAGTGGATCACGTACGACAGGAATGTGCGAAAAAGGTCATAGTCAAAGGTCGGTCAGGCTTCACAGACTGTGGCAAAACCCGGGATAACTCGCAATAAGGTGATGCTGTGTGTATGGTGGGATTGGAAGGGTTTTGTTCATTATGAGCTTTAACCACCGGGCAGAGCCATCGATTCGGATCTCTACTGCCAACAACTGATGAGATTAAAGTAAGAAGTTGATAAAAAGCGGTCGGAATTGATCAATAGAAAGGATGTCGTCTTTCATCACGATAATGCAACGCTAGGCCACACACAGCTTTAGCTACTCAGCAAATTCAATTAAATTCAAAATATTTATTTCAGATACCATACATCTTAGCATATACATCCATAGATTTATATTAAAAAATAGTCATAAATAAATTAAATACATTATACATACATCCTTAAATAATAACACCCACACTCACACCCTCCTCACACAGTCACACAAACCCTCTCACACACACAAACACCGTCCTAAAATATCATTATATGTAAATTATGGTTTATTACTGCGAAGGTGCACATCCATCCTGTACTTCAACATAGGGCTGTCCACCTTCCCAGCCAGAGTGCTGAAGATAGTGTTGGAGCTGCCGAAAAAGCAGTTTCTTAACGAGGCAATCCTCTTTCTAAATATTGCAAAGAAATCGTCAATCCTAGCTTCGGCAAACATAGCCGAGGCGCTGCAGTATCGCGGCAGCCCCAACAGTATTTTCAAAAATTAACCGAGTTTGGTTGGGAGGTGTTAATGCATCTGCCTTATAGCCCTGACCTTGCACCTTCAGATTTCCGCCTGTTTTGCTCTCTTCAGAATTATTTTGGCAAAGTCAGGTTAACATCATGAGAGGACTGCCAAACTTGTCGCAGTTTTTTGATCAGAAATAGTTTTTTGAGCAGAACTACTTGTCGCAGTTTTTTGATCAGAAATCCCAAAATTTCTACAACAACGGGATCAATATCATGTCACTACCTACAAGACGGCAGAAACTCACTGAACAAAATGGTACATAAGTCAAGTACATACTGTAATTAAATGTCAATAAACTTTGAAAAAACATGTCTTGAGTTTTCATATAGAATACGAAGAAACTTTTTACCCAACCTAAGTGAACGTTAGGTTACTTTTAAAATATCGTTATAATTTTACCGGTAAAACGTTTCAAAGGAACAAATCAAATCAAATTAACAATACGAGTACAGGTATATACATAAATCTATTTTTATCATACCATTAAACATACTTTAGGTTCCTACCTTCCATTACTATCCTTACAGTTCATAACCTAGCCCAATATAATCTCCGACGCATCATCAAGTGTATTCAAGCAAACGCATTCAAGCCGGGCCTTTCTAACGTCAACCCATCTAACAATAAGACAGCGAGTCCCGGGAATGTATAAGCTGTAACGGGACTTAAAGTTTTTTATTTTTCCTTTTTACTTTTTTTATCCGAGGCCATGCGTTCACTTTTAATGATGCCCAATAAGTTTGTCCCGTCCTAGGTAGATTACTTTGGGAGAAACTCCGTAATGGAAAGAGCGCGGTAATAGGGTTTGATTTGGGTTTGATAGAGTGGTTGGTTTTGAATAAGACTGATTGTGGAACGGTTCATTGAGTTAAATAGGTCTATTTCTGGTGCATTTAAATGAATGATTGGGAGCTGTAGATGATGTTTCTTCTTATTTTCCTATGCATCTGATCTGACCCAGAGAGGTAGGGAATTTCTTGTGAGACAAAATACAATTTTGATAACAATTTACTATATATTGTATGTATTTTATTTAAAAACAATTAAATTAAATAAAAAATATCCTTAAGGTCACCGCCACCATCGAGTGGCAGGGTGCCCAACATGCTGGCACCATTACCTCGCTGTATCGCTAGGCTAATTTGCTGAGCGAGGTAGGTGCCAGCTCTAGAATCAGTTTTTAGTAGTATGTTAAGTTAAGTTTTATTTAATATATATTTCTATGCTAAAACGTTAGTTACATTATACACACATATAGTTAATAAGTACAAAAAAAATACATAAAACTTTATTTTCCAAAACAACAGTTTGCGAGTTTACATATTACTGGGAAACATATGGAATGCTGCAAGATCACAGGACAAAAATAAATACCTAGTGAAATTATCTGCTCATTACTTATTATTGTGTGCTGTCAAAATCACAGTTATGTATACGCACAGAGGCTGTCAAAAATAAACAAATATTTTAAAATACAAACTTCCAAAGTCTTTGATTTACGACATCACGTCTCGAGTTGTGTTCAACAAACGGCTACCTTGTGGTCAGCCCGGACCTTTGTGCAGGGTCCTTTTGTGCGGGTAACGGGCCTCGGCATGCGGGGCCTGCTGTGACGTCACTATGCATTTTTTTTTTAAAAACTGCACTTTTCCCGCCATGCCCTTAGTCCCGTTACAATATAACAGGCCCTAACGTAAACCGGGACCCGGCGTAATAAGCTCCTTCTCAGAACGAACGGGCCCTAAGAAACGACAATAGATTAGAGAAGATATATGACTGTCCATTTTTCTCCGGCCTGTGACTAATTTGAGGTTTTAAAACACAATATTATCAGCAGACCCGCTTTGATTTTTTTCTGTTTACCGTACTCTATCAAGTAGCCCCGTGGTGAAACAGTATTTATTTTTCTAGTGTATTTTTTTCAATACACATGCATGCACAGATCTCAGGCGACAGATGTAAATGTTTCCTATTAATTCAATAACATCTGGACTAGGAGAAATGTTTTTTGGGAAAGGGTAATAAAAAATATGTTGCACAAGAAAGCACGTCAGCTTCGGCCATGTTTCAATGGCGGTACCGTAGATCGTAAGCGATTCAATTAACATATCGTTCGAGCGTGCAAATGTTAGCTTTTTTAGTAGTCGAAAATGTACTGTTACTCAACTAACAATAGAATGGGGTTTAATTTAGAGGATGCTGAAAAAATCGTGATTACTTAACCCATATCCGGCATTTGGGCCGCAGGCGCATATGGTCCCGTAACCCTTTGGCCCCGTTATGTCGATTGAAGGAAAACAGTTGCATAATCAAGCACAGGGGATTTTTTGTGTCCCGTATTATAGGTACGCCTTTTGGGTGTGTGTCGAAACAGGTGCTAGAGAGAACCATATTTAGCTGCATCTGGAATATTTTACTCCTTGCCTTTTTGGTAGAAACATTATTCCTTCTTACTTTTATGTTCTATCATGAATTTATTTTTAACCGACTTCCCAAAGGAGGAGGTTTACAATTCGTCCGGATGTTTTTTTTTTTTTTTATGTCAGAACCCCGATAGCGCCTAAACGGATGGACCGATTTGGAAAATTATTTTTTTGTTTGAAAGGGTTTACCTTCCCATTGGTCTCATTGACACCAGGTCAGGATCTGATGATGGGATCCTGGAGAAATCGAGGGAACTCTTCAAATATAGTGATTTTTGTGTTTTTCATAATAACTCGTGCAAATGCACATGGTAAGCATAATATTGTGATGCGGAACTGCTGATGAAGACCACATATGGCCACCAGATCTGCTCAATACTAGGTACAAATATAATGCGTGTCTGACGGGCAGGCAACGCATAGCCTAAACCGGTGGACCTATAGAGCCATGAAACTTTGTACAGGGGTTCCTTAGTAGCGTGGGGTAGCACTGATATGGGATTTGACAAAATTAATTCCCCAAGGGGGGGGGGGGATAAGGGGTTACAGTATGTATTAAACTCAATCTTATCAAATAGGGTTTGTGGAAGTCGGTTTTTTCTAAAATTTACTTTTTGTTTCAATTATATAATTTTGATGTTTGGGCTCAAACCAGTAAGGGCTTTTGCCAAGCTCGTGGGACACCGTTAGGATAGGAATCTGAATTTATTTTCAGTATATTATCCCCAATGTTTAATGTGTGAGATAAAACCAACCAGTTTAATTTTCACTTTTCGAATCGGGCAGTGGTCTGTCCGCGGCGGGATTGCACGAGCCATGTCGCCAGTTCTAGGAAATGCTTTCCACTGCCGCCGAGGCGAGTTCGGTTCATGAAAATCCACGGTGTTGATGTTATACAAGGTGTAAATGAATTAACGCAAAATGAGAGACTACTTTGTTAGGAATTCTGAGCAACTTTCACTATGAAACCGATTTGATCAAAGCAACTTTATTTTTCACTTCTCCTACAAATCAGCTGACCCTCTCAGGCCAAAATGTACTGGGAAGTGAAAAATTAAGTTGCTCTGATCAAATCGGTTTCATAATTAAAGTTGCTCAGAATGATGTCCCTAACAAACTAGTTTCTCATACTAGTATACTACAAATTGAATCCCGTCCGATGAGAGAGAAAATCTCGGGTTTGTTCCTATGTTTGTGAAGTCGCTGTTTTGCACTCCTTAGTGCCGGTCTTTCCATCCTCAGATACTTCACGTACGTGTATCAAGTTATCTGACTGTTTATCCATCTCTTGAGAGACCGGGCCTATGTTGAACCAAACTAACATGTTCGGGTATTCTAATATACGGCTACTGATTATAATAAATTGTCATATAACCTATTCCTACATGGACACCGACACCCCTCCAACAATCCGCACTGAGCCAACGCGGTGGAGTAATGGCCAATTTCAACAACAATCCCTATTTTTAGGGGACACTTTATTTCCTTTCAGGGGCCACCTACCGGTTGTTTTGCTTTGACCTAAGTTTAAGGGTCATCTAGGCTACTAGGGGATCCCCTAAATTTAAGACGCTAGCCTCCGAAACAGTTGCTAGCTAGCTAAGAAAATAAGCTAAGTGACCCCCTAACTGTTGGTGAAATGAAACATACGAGTATTGTTTCCTTTACATTATAATCGTAAACGTAAACCTTAGGGTATTCGTTCAGAAACTGACACTCGACTCTCAGATCTTTCCGAGGAAGTGCATGCGGGTTCGATGCACTTTCAAACTCATAACCCCCTTTCTACTGCTACGATCCAATTATGTGCACTTTCGCAAAGGCGCTACCGTCGCTTGCCTAGATACGGCTAGGAAACTTGTCGCGTGCACGCTGATAGCTCGCAGACGGGCGCCTAGCCTGACACCTGCTTGCCTTGACTGCGGCTTAAGATAAGCGGACATGATCAGTGTATTATTAGTTTATTTTATTCTATTCTAATTTTTATATCTTTATTTTGTAAAAAGGTGAACAAGTATCTCAATCTATTTTTAACCGACTTCCCAAAGGAGGAAGTTTACAATTCGTCCGGATGTTTTTTTTTTATGTATGTGCCCCGATTGCTAGACAGATAGACCGATTTGGAAAAATATTTTTTTGTTTGAAAGGGTTTACCTTCCCATTGGTTCTATGGACCACTGGGTCAGGATCTGATGATGGGATCCTGGAGAAATGGAGGGAACTCATCAAATATTATAGGCAGACCTATAGTGATTTTTGTGTTTTTAGTAATAACTCGTGCATTTACTCACGGTAAGCATAATATTGTGACACGGAACTGCTGATGAAGACCACATATGGCCACCAGAACTGCTCAATACTAGATACAAATACAATGCGTGGCTAACGGGCAGGCAACGCATAGCCTAAACCGGTGGACCTAGAGCCGTGAAACTTTGTATAGAGGTTCCTTAATAGCGTGGGGTAGCACTGAGATGGGGTTTGACAAAATTAGGTCCCCAAGGGTGGGGGGGGAATGAGGGGTTACAGTTTGTATTAAACTCAATGTTATCAAATACAGGGTTTGTGGAAGTCGGTTTTTTCTAAATTTTACTTTTTTTTCAATTATTGAACTTTTTGTTAAAAGGGATAATGTATATGATATTCATTACCGAAGTGCATGCAGTTTATTTGACTGAACCTGCTTATTTTTAGATTATATTATGTCTGCATGTTAGAGAACTGAACTAGGTAATTATGTTTTTTATAGACATCTCAAACTGTGGGAATTTGTGTGCCCTTCTCCAGCAGTATTCAGCAAATTATTGAAAAAAACATTCAATATTATTCCTTTGGATAAAATATTTTTAAAACGGAACGTTTGATAACACGTTCCAACCGGACCAAACAGCAATATCATATTAGAAAGCAATTTTCAGTTGCATTTGCACCGGCGAGATGTAACATGAGGTATTCAGCCGTGATCACTGCACACGCGAATGAAAACGAGACAGGGTATCGAACCCGACTCGTATATCGTACATGCGGTTCGATGCTCGACGCAGCGTCGTTGGCATTAAGATTTTATATTTCATACTGCAGCGGAAATCACGGAGTTTCTGGCCAGTTTAATGAGTGTGATGCTCTTTTATTCTCAATTAGTATGTAGGTAAGATCATGGAGTAAGACTTACCCTCAGAACGATGTCGTAGCTTGATGCGGCGTGATTCATTTCATGGTTAATTAAGATTGGTGTGTAGACATTTTTCTTCAATTTTGACATGCTCCGTCGATTTACGACGACGATAAAAGGAACTAAATAAGTTAGAGGCAAAGATAGTTGTCCATTCTAGCTTAATTTGTGTTATAATAAAATCAGAATCGCATAGATATATTTTAAACCTTTTGCTCCCATTAACCCTCTCGCTCCCACATCTATTGTAGTTTGTTTGGCCTGTGTCCTTCAAGGACAGAAGTAGCTGAATAGCTAGGAGGTGAATTTCACCATAAAAGACTTGATATAATATGAAATCCACAAGGTTATTTATTTCTATTCTCAGAATTGGTACTCGTAATTTCTTTATTGTACTCACATGATGACAAACAGATATCTTATAGAAAAATCGTCTACAAAGGCAAGCTTATCTCTAATAAGATATTTTTTCCAGCAAATCATGTTAGGTAGGAGACGGAGATGATAGGAGGTAAGGGGAAGAACTGCGCGTACAATAAAACTATAGTTAAACAGTTATATAAAACATAAAAAATAAAACATATCTACATAAAACCCTATTGCTAAGAAATGGACCGCTTAAACAATTACATAAATACGACATATCAATAAATATCGTATAAGTACACTAAAATAGACCTATATAAAATATTTAAATTGACAAGGAAAGAACAAGCTACTTTAATCGATTTTTTAATATATTTTAGTTACAGACTGTCCCTGATGGTGCACGGAAGCTCATTCCATAGCCGTATAGCGCAGACTCTAAACCCGTGCTCATAGACTGCAGTGGAACGTTGTGGGGCTTAAGCATAGTCGCCATATGTATTCTCCGAGGCCTGCTTGAAGAAAGAAATTCGAAACGGTCACGTAGGAAGTTGGGGTAGCGAGGGTTCCACAAAATATTGTAGAGAAGACAAATTCGCGAATCGGTAGCGACTTCAACTCCCTGCGATATTGTGTACATAACGTGATCATCCTCACCGATTATTCCCCGCAGTATAGATTTAGGCTAGACCAGACTAGACGCATTGAACTTGTGACAAGTGAACGCTAAGAGAAGGGAGAGGGGACTTGAGTGCAATGACACACTTACCTACTGCGCATGCGTTCTGCGGTAGCGAAAATGCACCAACGCTCCACGCTCGCTTCTGCAGACACAGCCACCAGCCTAACCAGACCCCTGCCGCTTCCAACCAACTCCACACAAACCAACCGAGGACGGGGGAAAATTTCTAAGATTTACAGGTCCTTGTTAATTGGGTGCGGGGCAACCGCTGGCGCCTTGGAAAAGTGGATTGACGTCCGCGCGACGATGCGCTTTTCACTTGCAGACACGAGACCAAAAGAGAAATGAAAATACTAAAAAACCCGACTGCCGATAGGAGATAGACGCAAGCTTTCATCGTCCTAGTATGCGTCGCTAGTTGTCCATGAAGTCTTGCTGAGTGTTTGTGTGTGATAATTACTACTTGATGAACAATGAATCATTTTATATGTAGTTATGAAAGATTCTCAATTAGTATAATTAGCCCAGTTTGTTATACTTATATGAGTTCTAACAGGGGCAAAGTTCAACTCAGTTTTTATCTGTTGCTGATGTGAGAGACAGAACAAAAATTGTGGTTTTTCGCATATTATTATAAGGTTATAATTTGATTTGTGTGGGTTTCTGATTTCTGTTTTTTTTCTATGGGTACTAAAAACCCATTTGAAGTATTTTTAAATACATATTTTCTGTTCTTTATTTCAAAAACCAAAAGATGGCACAGAACACAACCCTTTTTTTTCTTTCGTGAACTTTCGTGTCTCGATAAATGGAAGTAAAGATAATGTGAATTAACACATAAACTTGACCATATTACAATTTGTGAAGGGTTCAGCGCCATCTAATGATTTTGAAAAAATAACTGCTCAGAAAGTATATCAGTAAACTTTCATATCAATCGAAGTATTATTTTACTCGCAGTCTTTTGCCATATGGGTTGGCAGAGGCACACTCATTCAATAAAACATATTGTGCATCAATTTATGATATCAAATCGGAGAAAAATGTCAACAATTCCTTAATTACTTCGTTTTATTCATATTTTTCGAAATTGTGAGTAGATTACTAACTACAAAAGACCTCCCCATTTGCACATTCGGTCACCGAAACGCTACAAGCGTAACGCAGCGCTACGGCGTAGCAGCTACGCGTGAAGCTAATTTATTCCCTAACAAATTTTCAGCAGCATACCTACGTACATTTATATTTTATAATAAAGTAATTTTAGTCTTTAATTTTAGATATTTTAAGGGGGTGGTTAAAGCCTTCTTCCTGCAGAGACATCGTACCGACCAATGGTACTATTTATAGTAGGTACGTACAAAAACTTATATTGGCTGAAGAATATAAACACAACATACCTAAACGGTTTCTACACTACTGTACAATACCTCCTACCTATTGAAACAAGGATTGATATATTGTCAAGGTACTTCCGACCACAGACGTAGGAATGTAGGTAGGTATTCCACTTATCCATAACACAGGCTGAGGTTAATCCACCGATTCTGCCATGAACAATAGACCATATCCCATCGAGTTTACGACAACGAAAGTCCGCGGTTTACATTCGAGAACTGCGATGGCGGGCAGCGGCCGGTGTCGACTGTTGCTCCACTTAGTGGGCATTGCCTCAACAACAACCGATCTTATGACATACATTCATCGTCAAGGTAAAGAGGTAAACAATATCTTAAACGGGGTGGAGCGCGGATTGCCAAGAAGTTAGATTTTCATTCTATTGAGGGGCTTGAAACTAGTTTTCGTTTTAAAAACAAAATGAACCATGAAATGTAGATAAGTAAATTCCCCAAGATTCGAGCAAGATTGAGCCATACTCCAAAACATTAATACATTTTTGAAAATTACATGCGTGCTACCCCTTACTAGCTATATACTAATGCAATCAATAAACCACTGGGTATAGGTATTCTTTACTCGATTAGTCCTAAAAATAATCCACAAATAATTAATACAAATTTAATTCAGTTGTATTGAACTATAATCCCCAATAGCGTGTGCGTAGTAGTACCAGTAGTGGAGTCGGTGGTACCGTGGCTGTGACAATGAAAGTTGCCGCTGGCGTAGCCGAGTCCAGTGGCCCAGTTGCAAGTCAGAGCCGCTTATTCTTAGGGAAACAATTTAAAAGTACTATATAACTAAAAAGTTAAATAAAGTTGTATACAATTAAGTAGACAATAAGAAATAAAGGAAGATGAATTTTAATTTTAGTAGTGTTTCTGTTTAATATAGCTCAGAATAGCTATCGTTTACGATCTTGGTGTTGAACCTAGTCGGTGAAGATAATTTAATTAAGTAGCTATACAATAATAATAATTTCAGTAATAATTAAACCTACATTTTTTGTGAACAGAATTGTATTGATCTAAAATAACTATAGCTGCCTATCTCAGTTTTATTTATTGCCAAACATCAGTTTAAAGACAGCACTCTCGACGTCCGATCGACGATGACGACGTAATTCCAAACTACATTGAACCAGTGTCGTGGAGTATAGCTCAATCTTACTCGTGGCGGTAAGCCAGGAGGTATCTCTCGGTATGAACATTAAAGGGCTAAATTTATGTATTTACTGCAAACTTGTTTCTTAAGTGCAAAGAAGCAAAAGTTCCGAAAATTCTGGAAAAGCCGTGCTGTCATAGAAAGTAATATTGTAACGGTACGCGCGCGGCGGTGACTCACGAAACCTCTCGCTCGCTCTGTGACATAATAAACTCAATTAACATAAGCCTCCGATTCGGTTGGAGCCCCTGCTTTACCTTCACTCTTACTCATTGAATACATTTCTTTTTCAAACATTTGCTTTGGCAGTACCAGGAAATGGTACTGGGGAACTTTCTGAAGGTGTATTAAGGAAATGCTGATGAATTACTAAAACTCGTAGCAATAAGGCGAAGAATGGCCGTTACAAACCAAAATACCGTTAAAGTAGAGTTCTGTTACGGCTCCATTTCCTTAATTGTAATTAATTCAATTTTATTTTCTTCTAGTCTCTAGTATAAAGATTCTAAGTAGTATCTTCAAGTTCAGGCCGTCATAAGTCCGCCGGTGCCGGCGCTACGAGCGACTACAGCCGGCTGACGGTTGCAACTATCCGGTAATGTAACAGTCGCATACGCCTGCAAGAATTCTGCTCGCGGTTCGTTGAACTTTGGCGAGTGCAGAACGCAGCAGGGTGGGGAGCCACACTAGGTCACCGCAGGCCAACGACACACTTACCTTGACTCCGCCGCAGCCGCCGCTCTCCAACCAACTTGCAACTAGACGACGACGGAAAAAGTAGGCAATCGGCTGTAACGCAGTTTTCTAACAATTTTATTTATGTAATTTAATTGGCGATCGCTCATGCATTTGGCACTTGCTGGAAAATCATTAATATTTCACTCAACATGCCGCCTAACTTAGAACCAACTTTTATCTTACATGAGATCAAGATTAGAGACACTACTTAGAGGCAAATATCCCTTACAATAACAACAAAATGTATTTTTTATCATATAATACTTTGTCTCATTTAAAAAACTTGAGGGAAGACCTGCGGGTTGATTCTCGCGCCTTCGATATACGATATCTACACCTATATCGAGTGATACAGGGCATTTTCTGTAGGGCTTTTATAGAAGATAGTAGGAAATATGAATAAAATAAAGGAGAACGAAACATAAAAATCTTGATATACAAATATACAATCCGTGATTTTTATCGATGCTAGTTCTTAGCCATTTGCAACTGAGGACGACGCGACGTGTCGCGTGAATGTGTGTGCGGGACAGTGAGCGTACACAGCGAATGAACGAGACAGCGAGCTTGGTAGTGCTTACTGCCACGCTCACTCACGTCATAGCTCACGTGACACATAATATCGTCTGCAGTTGCAGTCGGCAACGAACTAGTGGCTCACAGAAGTGGGGCATGAAAGTATAAGGTACCATCACTTACTACACTTATAAACTTTGCATAGTTTTTATTCCGTGAGATTAGAGACTATAATATGATACAAGTATTATGGCCTCCCAAGCAAGAGATCCAACCCGGTCCTGAAAATTTAGTTAAGACGGTGCCCTAGGCAAAAATAGCCTTTAGCAAAACACAAATCGCTCGGAATGATGATTATTATTGCTGTACGTTTTTCACTAGCTTGTTTATCACGAGTGTCAGCGTGACTTCGCTTTCCCATAAACGTAATTTTATTAATTTTGCTCGATAGAAAAGTCTCCTGAAGTTGCCAGAAAATGTGTCTGTCACAATGTTTTATTTAACAATTTCGCACCGCATCTGAATTTGTGTTCTTGTAATCTAACTAATCATTACAAAAATGGCACAGAATGTTCCTCAGTTAGACTTGCTTAGTTTGCATTAACCTTTTTAGGGTTCCGTACCCGAAGGGTGCCAAGCGGGACCCTATTACTGAGACTTCGCTGTCTGTCCGTCCGTCCGTCTGTCTGTCACCAGGCTGTATCTCATAAACCGTAGTAGCTAGACAGTTGAAATTTTCACAGATGATCTATTTCTGTTGCTATAATAAAAAATACTAAAAAATAAAACGAAATTTAATATTAAGGGGGGCTCCCATGCAACAAACGTGATTTTTTTGCTCATTTTTGCTCGATATTGATAATGGTAGCAGGTAGACGCTTAAAATGTTCACAATATATTGAGTTGATTATTTACTTAAAAAATAAGTAATTAAATTAAAATTAAATTAATATTTAGGGGGAGCTCCCATACAACATGTTTTTTTTTGCGTTTTTTTATAGATAATGGTATGGAACCCTTCGTGCGCGAGTCCGACTCGCATTTGGCCGGTTATTTTATATAATTTCCTCTAAAAAGAAGTTGAGGATGAAATTTTCAGTTCTGATTGCCTAGGGCCCGCCCTTAAACCCTTGTCAGTGTAAATGGCCGCTACAGGCAAATAATATTTGAAATGTAATTATTATAAAATTAGATGAAAAGTTGTGTGACGTCACTGTTTCTGGTTCCGATGACACAGGGTACTCTAGTGTTGGATCAGAAGCAATATAAGTACCTACTAGTGCATGAATATTTATTTATACACTTTTCTCAACTGTTCAATAATAAATCAACTCTAACACAAATATTATTTTTTATTTGCTAAAGAAACGTAGATGGGAGCCAGAGCATCAATACCATAACATACAACATCACTGAAAACCATCAGATACCATGAAACCCAGTGATCTTTAAAACAACAGGAATGATAGATCAATTTAGAGTCAATGACAGTGTACTGTGTGAGTATGTATTTTTTAAACAAACCTAATTAATACAATAACCTCTACTTGAAGGCACTTAACCACAAGTTCAATGGCTGAAACAATGCGGGTTGCTATCTTTGCTTTTGCGGGTAGTTATTTAGTGCTAATTTGATATTTTTAAATTGGGGGTGATAAGACGAGTACAGCGTGGAATGTGTTACTGAACCATTTGATATAGGAATACAAATACATTTTCGAATACAAACTTGTTGATTCGACAACCTTTAATCGAAATTTAATAAACGTTATCAAAATATAAACAGTACATTAAAAATCTTATTTAAAAAAATATACTATTATTGCGTTGGTTCTCTTCTTTGAAAATTGCTAGATCTGAAGTAGTCTAATAGATAAACCGTTTCTCATCAATTTAGGTTGTGCAGAAGCCAGAATTAAATTAAATGTCAAGTGCGAATCAGAATCGCACAAGCAGGGTACCGTACCATCGTACAACAAAACTTAAGCACTCAAAACAATAAATCAAAAAGAAAATAAAAAAATATGCCCTCACAAGGATTTGAACTCACGACCTACGGATTGTGGGCCTACAACATACCGGCTGCGCCACGACAGCAATGTGAGTTGATGCGAAATATACCATCATATTAAAATGCGTGGGTGCATCAAAACACGTCTCTTGTATGGGGCCTTTAATTTGTAATATCTCTCGTATTTCAGTATTTGCTGTTGTTGCGGCAACAGATATACACTTTCTGTGATTGCGGTTTGTGCTCTTGGACCCACTGACGTACAGACAGACAGACGGACAGACGGACAGATGGACAGACGGACAGCGTGGGCTTAGTAATAGGGTCCCGTTTGGCACCCTTCGGGTACGGTACCTTAAATACTAGGCGTTTTGACGACACCAGTAACTAGGTACAGAAAAAATCGGAATTAATTCCGCCGATCTGCAGATTAAATAGCCCAATAGCTTATTCCGTTTCTTCGAAAACGAATCATATAGTGTCACAAAATTGTCTGTACAAAACAATTTAGTATTGATCGCTTAGTGCAAAATAAAATGTACAGTTGTTCTTTTAATGTTACAAAAGAAGAAAATAAATTATTTTAACCTTTCGACCCACGGAAAGATAATAATCGTCATCTGAATGAGTTTTAGGAAACACCACACCATTTAAACAAATTTTATTTTGGACGTAAGTATAAAAAACGGAACCCTAAAAATTACTTACGTTGAATGATATTAATTAGTTTTACTTACGGAGCTGTAGTGACTAAAATGTTGGATTAGTAATGTAATTATTGTTAACATAACTTTTATTTATTTATTAAACTTATCTAACTTAAATATTATATAACTTTATAATTTAACTCTACAATATTAAACAGGTGCTATCTTCCATGAAACATAATTAAGATAAATAGTAACGTTCTCGTGAATATCATATCATTTACATAGAGGCACATACATACATTGCTTCTGGCCCCACACTAGGATACCCTGTGTCGTGAAAACCGAACGCAACATCACAAACATGATAAGGACTCTGAAATAGTAATTGATGCTATAAAAATGTTGTAAGATTCTTTGAGCTTTTATGTATAGCTATAGCTACACAAAGTTTTTAAAGTTCATACCTATTCCTTTTATAAATTTTTAATCAAGCCTAGTTTGGCAGAACCGAATACATAAATAGGAATTTCAGTCAGAGAAAAAGGCTTTGGCCATCAGAGAACATTAGATAAAATAAATTAAATAGATATTAAATCATGTATGATATGATAACTACTTATTCTTTGTCACAAATAACCGCCCACAAACTGAGCATGGTGCGTTTAGCAATACATCAACTTTTGTATACTGCCTACATTTTTTTGCTGCTTGAAAATAAATCTATCAAATTATTTGAAACAAGCGTGGTCTCTTTGGGTATTGGCTAATAGCAGACATTGACTTTGCTCGCCAGAGTTCAACGTTCTACCTTCAGCTAGCCTGTCTCACGAATACTTACACAATGGCTTTTTTGTGCAACCATATCTTTTTGGTTATGACATCACCCAAACTAGGGTCGGGCTAGGCTCTACTTGGCAAAATTATAGAGTGGAAGCAATAATAATGTTTGTAAATTGACGGTATCATCTAGAACCATAATGTACTCACGAGTTTGGACTGTTTTGTACCACTAGATTAAATATTTTTATTGTGGTATTTAAGGTAGGAAGAGGAGATGGGAGGCCTTTGCCCAATGGTGGGATGTAGTTGGATCATAGTAATAATAATAAGATGTGTCGGCGAACCAGTTACCAAGAGTTTTTTTTTTTTTTCAAATTTGCCCCCCAATCAAAGGGGTAAAATGGGGGTAGAAGTAGTATGTAATTTAAAGTTAAAAACTAAAATAAAACTGACTTCATGACCTATTACTTAATCTTCCCCGCTCGGGGTGAGAATGTCGTGTATAAAAACTAAAATGAGCCTACGAGTCTACACATAGAACACAATATAAACGAAATACGATTCTAAAAGCCAGAATTTATCTCGTGACAATGACTATGAACACCGCAGAGTCACGAAAAGCTTTATGTATAATGTCATCCAGATAAAAACAAATTTGTTTTACAGTTAAGTACAAATTTGTAACTACTGGACCAATCCCTGATTTCCATAAAATAGAATCAAACTATGGGAACGAAACCTTTTCGAACGTAGAAATAATTATTGAAATCGGTTCATAAGTAGTACCAGTTTCGATGTAACAAACATAAAAAAAAATTATAAACAACCGAATTGATAACCCCAGAATGATAAGCTTGCCTTTGTAAATTCCTTCTCTGTATTTTTTTATGTTTTGTCTATCATGTGCAATAAATAAGAAATGATAATTTCTTGAAGTCGGTTAAAGACTACTTTAACCTGTAAAGCTGTAATTTGGCAGGTAGGTTGTGTAAAGATTCAGACGGCACCCTAGGCAAAAACAGCCTTTAGCAAAACACAAATCGCTCGGAATGATGAGCATTATTGCTGTACTCAGCGTGACTTCGTTTTCCCATAAACGTAATTTTATTAATTTTGCTCGATAGAAAAGTCTCCTAAAGTTGCCAGAAAATCTGGCTGTCGCAATGTTTTATTTTACAATTTCGCACCGCATCTGAATTTGTGTTCTTGTCATTTATCTAATCATTAAAAAAATGGCACTGTATGTTCCTCAGTTAGACTTGCTTAGCTTGGCTTTAACCTTTTCTTTTTTTATTTAATTTCCTCTAAAAATAAGTTAAGGATGCAATTCTAAGTTCTGATTGCCTAGGGGCCGCCCTTCAGGACAAAGTTCAGTTTCTTTTTTCAACATCCTACCCCCACAGAGGACAAACGTTCGTATTCAAATCTTGAACTACTTGAACCATGAACAAAGGCGAAGCACACACTCTTAATTTATAGCTACGAGGCTACGAGACGAAATTTACAGTGTAATTTTTCAAATAGCTCAAATTATAAAAAGAGAGGGGGTTAAGATTGTATGGACATCATAGTCTTTTTGAATCATGAAGCTGAAATACAGGTAGCAAGTACAAATAAGGAACAAGAAACGTGTGATTTTGGATGTTTCATAGTTGCGAAGATGAGTGACTAAATCTAAGTTCGTCCTGCATGTTCTACTCGCATACTTGGTATTTTTTATATCAACCAATTTGGGTGAGGCCACGGCCAACAGCTAGTAAAAATATGTATCGTGCATAAGGTATTCGTACTCGAATTTATTAATTTTTCTATGCGGCTCATACTCAAACTAACTTTGTATCAAAAATAAATAAGGAGGCGGCACGAACTAAACTAAGGAAACTAATTAAAATGTTCTTCTTCTTCTTTTTATTAATGGCGTCCTAACCTCTTTTGAGGTTAATTTTGCCAGTGTCAAGTGGTCAGGTTCTCATTTGAGAACCTGGAAATTATATCATGTCTTGAGATGATTTGATGACTATGATGATGATGATTTGTCGCTCGTTAGCACTACCCGGGAAGCACGTGAAGGGCTGTGGGTTCCAAGTAATTCCTTTGGACGTGAGCGACTGCCTCCCAATTAAAATGTTCGTTTGAAAATTTTATCTGAGGCCATCGCGCTAGAGCTGTTGTATTTAGGGTTTTCAGTTATGTGCCTTAGTTTAATGGTGTTGACACCTACCTAATCTCCCCCACATATCCATCTATCCATCCTGTTATTTCATTGTAGTTTTATTAGAAACATTATGAATTCATATTGTACTCCTATTTATTGTACACACACAGTTTTTGTATATATTTACATACGTGCACATAACTACAAAAACTATGAAGTTATTAAATACCAGTATTCCATTGCTGATGATGTCATCTGGACTCAGTCAGTAACCTTTACTAATGATAGACTCATGGTACTATCGTTAGCTCCCCATGGATGTCCACCATAGGTTTAACGAACAAAAACTCTGCCTATTGCGTCATCGCAAAATGTATTGGGCCCCATAAAAAGTTGTAGCGTGGACCAGAAAAAGCGCCTTTTATTATTTTGAACCGACAAATAATCAGCAGAAAAGAGCATCGCCTCGTGTAAGTAAGGTAGGCAAGAATATCATAAATCCGCGTTTACATAACAGCCGAGATTAGCGGCTCAAATGAAAAAGTATTGATTTCGTGAAAAGTACAGAGACGCGCAGTCATGTCACAGAAAAGTTGAATTCTCCTATTTCCTCCCTCCTTTTTTCCAACGTGTAGATGTAGTGTCTACGTGGGAATGTTGGATATATTGTCCCTAATTGGTAAATTCGAGGGACCAGTCGAAGGCTGACAAAGTCAGCCGAGACTGTCCCGAGTCCACCATCTCATAATATGAGGAATATTTACAAAAATACAAAAAAAAAAAAAAAATTTTGTACCTATGTATTTATTTAACGGGGTAACGTTATATGTTATGAGTTCTAGAAAAAGGCGCTGTAGTTTTCGATGAAATATGCAATATAGGGGTTTTTGGGGCTAAAAAATCGATCGAACTAGGTTTTATAACTGAAAAATCACGTATTACCGAGTTTTCATGCTTTTCTCAATAGGATTGATAATTTCACTTTAGTACAATGAAACTAAATTAAATTCCGCGTAAGGCGTAAATTCCAATGACAATAAAAAAGAAATAGTTTCTCATTGCGACTTCATATTACGTGACACTTTTTGGCGGGTGTTGTCCGAGAATTCACACAAAAAAGTTTCGTTCAAATAAGGTCGAATCTAAATTCATAATCTGCTATATATCCTCCTTGCTTGCTTTAAGCAAATAGGCATTTTGTTTCTCTCGTGAGGTTTAGGCACAGAATTCAATATCTGTGCCTAAAACTTATGAGGAAAACAAAATGCCTGTTTGCTTCTCGTTGTTTGCAGCTGATTAAAAACAAAGCAACATATTGATTGATGGTAATGCAGTCTGATGAATATGAAATATAATATTTTATTGTGTTTGTACCACCAACCGCTGAGCAAAGCTCGGTTCCCAAGTATTAAAGTAAAGAGAGAGAAAAAAATACACTAAACTGAAACCGAAAATAAAAGAACGAGATCTAAAGCAAACTTAATGGCAATGTGAACCCCGCTTTATTGACGTCAATATCCAGCTCCCATTTTGTGCATTTTTTGTAGAGCTGGCTATGGCCCGCAAAAAAGGAAGCAAAGATTTCGGTAGAGAAGGCCCTCAAGCGTTGGTTACGTAAGACATCTAGTTTCAAGGTCGGGGACGTTGATCCCAAATTGCTGATCAAGTCCTGCCTGCGCCGCCTCCGCTCCACGATGCGGCGGTAGACGGCACATAGGCGAGTGGAACCAACCGGACTTTTTGGATTTATAGAGCCATATTTCAACAAGTTTTAAAGATTTAATCGAAAAATGAATAAGAGAATTTGAGTACATGTCAAGCACAGTGCAGGTTTTACTTTTAAGAATATTTGTGATAGACCTGCCGAAAATAAAATAAAATAAATAACTTTAAATAATAATTAAATAATGTATAATAAAATCGGTCTAGATTAGACTAAATAAAAACCAGGCAGAATGTAACAAATCAGTAACTTGGTTACATCAATGTATGGATGCGTGGTCAAGAAATTATGCAATACAAATGGCGGGCATATATGTATAATATATAAATATGTATTTACTAATACTGGTTTTATTGTGTCAAACGAGTATTTTAATGCATCTACGTGAATGTACCCTATGATACTTAGGCTGGATCTTACCAACAAAAAGTTATACGAGAATAACTCTATCCTGGGGATAATTTGTATGACAATGACAGTACAAAATGAGGTGATCGATGGTGTCACCAGTGTCTATGAAAAAGTAGAAGATACTCTCGAGAAACGTTACTCTTTCGTTGGTAAAATCCAGCTTTAGAGTTAAAACTACTATATACCTGTATAATACGACATAATATAACATACAAGCAGTGCCTCCATACAATAAACCAGCTTGTTTTTCACAAAGTTTCCCTTACGATTAATTTTAAATTTGAAAACAAAAACCCATGAAACGGAGAAACCGTCATGGATTCCATGGAATTTGGTTGACTTGACTCAGTTAAATAAAAGAATTGAATATTTCTAAAGGACAGTAGCGGGCCAAAACATAAATCAAATAGGACAAACAATCAACTCCAATTTCTCTCTTTGCTCTGAGGGTGGTCGAGCTTTCTTTCCGATAAAAAAAAATATCGGTATCGACAAATAGTTTCATGATAGTTCACCCCTTTCTCTTGTTGTTTCTGCTACTGGGCAATAAACTCTTTTAAGACGGACAATGGTTTGGGTACTGACTGGTTGCTGTTGACAAACACTTTAGTACACTTGCCACATTTACATATTAATAAGTTCACTGAATGAGTCTGGAGACTTTATTCATATTATAAGTATGAAATTCATCACATGGAAGATGATATACCATAAACATATTCTGTAACATGCAAAAGCGTTTTTCCCAAACGGGGTCGTAGGTTCGCGGTCATGGCTACATTTAGCCGGTTATTAGATTTTCCATTTTGAGTGACATAAACATTAACTTTTAAATTTACTATTCTATGGAATACTCTATGGAAATATACAAAATGCTTCGCAACATTTTGAAAATACCATAACACTTTGTTCAAAACGTTAAAAAAATACATTTCGCCTAAATGTTGTGATCAAAAAAGGCATATTGTGTGCGTGCATTCTTTGACAATCGCACATCTTTCGTCGCAGGAAACGCAATAGTTTCTGTGTCATTGTGTTTTTGTCGTAGCAATGTGTGTTTGGTTGGAACAACCGTTAGATTTTTTCCATCCACCCCCGAAGTTATAATGCCCACCCTTTGAGGGCAAAAAACGAGCAGGTAGAGCAAATCTTTTGATCGCCCATCGTGATTATGGATAGGATCATGTATAATATTTTGCTTTTCAGAGATTCTGTAGTATCAGATTTTTTAGAAACTGTAAAAAAACCTCCTTAACACTCAAGTACCGTATCCCTTTTGTTCGGAGATCAAGATCATTCCTAAACGAGTAGATGGCTGCCGGTAGATAAGCATCATTAATTGCAACAAAGATTGCCATTCATTGCCGTAACTGTGATTTGTAGAAACAATAAACTTTTAGTATAAATAACTGTCGCCAATTTCATGTTAATGGGCCGAGTCATTAAAGAAGAGTATATCTGTTATTGAAAGTGTTAAAACTACTTGGAACATTGTGTCAAGCCTGTCACTGTCATATTTATTTTGAATATATTGTGATAGTGTTTTTACCTTCAGTTGGAAAATATACTTTGCATAGTAAACAAGTATTTGTTTATTCATAGCCCCAAACAAATGAAAGAACAAAATATTAATTCGGATTTTTCTTCACATGACCGTTTATATTCTTATCGTCGCCCTACACTGTAACATTTTAACGCATGCAAATATAAAACATTGATGATTTTAGTAAAAATAATATGGGAAGAAGGAGAAAAAAATATGCTACCGCTTACCGCACCAATCAAACTGAAGACACAGTTGAAGTCGCGGGACTGAATAAATCAACCACCAGCAAGCCTACTATAGAAACATAGTGCTTGTTTTAAGTTTAACCGGATAACTATGAACTTGTCTTACCCTGAGTTTAGCATAACCTGAGCATCAGAAATAAATGACAATCCTATGAGATTCTAGCCCTTAAATTTAATTATTTTATTTATTTATTCAGGTAAACCTTACAGCTTTTAGTATTATATGCAAGTGACATTATGAAATGTAACGCCAATCACAAGGTACTCAAATATACAATTCAATATAGCAGTTTTAAGAACGATGGTTAGTTATTTCATGTTATTAAGTTAAAGTGAGTAGGTAAGTATTTATTTATTATTTTTTATAAAATTATTTTTTATTCATCAAACTTTATAAAAAAACTACATTTAGAAATTGTAATTGTAAATAAATAAGGTGACAACCTTGAATTTCAAAATCATTTCGTGCAACTCATGGTAAGTATGTGTCTAAGGTCCTATAGATAGATAAAACTTAAGTTAACACTAATCTGTGGTGAACGTTTTATAGTACATGAAATGTCAAAGTTGCTCGGAGATTAGTGCTATCACTTGTTTCATATTTCAGCTCTAAGGCCTATGACTTTGAACGCTATTCAAAGTTATTCTCTGATTAACCTTTGACAACACCATATTATTTGCGGAGTTGACAAATAAAGTTAGAGGATGCGAATTCGACTGTTAAACTGTGTTTGTAGTAGGCCTTAGTATTATACTCGCCTACGTATTAACTTTTTTGCCCTCGGCTTGATTGCTTGAACATCAGAATGTTCATAACATACCTACATACATATTTCTTTTATGTGTATGTAGTACGTAGATTCTGTATGTCAATATACTGTATGAAAACTGTAACTTAACTTTGTTACAGCATTTTAAGTTGTTGTTAAAACCAATATTCCAAAATCAAAATTGCAAATCTACACCTACAAACTGAATAAATAATGTGTGACGTTTGTTCCAGATTAGCAAGCAAGATAGACAGATAGAGAAATAGCCGGATCACCGTGATGCCCGGCCATGGCATTGGTGTGGGAAGAGGAGAGTGTGACATTCGGTCTCGTTTCCACGTGCAGTTCATTCACCTTGGAGCGCGGAAGAGCTGCGCGGACGCAGGTACTCGCTGCTCGCGGGTACTCGCGGAGGAAGGACGTCTTGGCATGAGGCTGGCTATGCTTTATCAGTTATCCGAGGCAGTCGGTGCGAACACAACACCGTCCGTGCGGCCATGACTCGCTGACAACATACTCATCACGTGCATTTAAACCTGACTGAAAGCAACGCAGATCTCAATGGAAAGACTTATTTTGTTTTAATTTTAAGTGACAGTTTTGTGTGTGGATTATTTTTAAGTGATAAACTAAGGAAGACAGTACCCGGAAGGAATTTTTTAATTTGGATTTTTGGCGGACAAGACTTTTCCTGGATTTGTGCAGCTGATGGTTAGTAGTTTATAATTAATCATAACATAACATACTAACATAGTGGGTTGTATAAATGCATGATTTATTAATTACATAGATTTTAAGTGACAGGTTGCCGGCGCGCAGAAAAGACATC
This sequence comes from Argyresthia albistria, assembly GCA_963457715.1. Classification (NCBI taxonomy): domain Eukaryota; kingdom Metazoa; phylum Arthropoda; class Insecta; order Lepidoptera; family Argyresthiidae; genus Argyresthia; species Argyresthia albistria. The sequence continues at coordinate 7,869,450 of OY735256.1, read as the reverse complement.
AACGCGCGTCTCAAGCTCAAGGGGCTAATTAGTAAAGTCAGGCGCCTGCGCGATAGAGTCACTTGTTTCTTCGTTGGTCTATCAGTCTAACAATCTATTTAGGAACCCTGTCTTGTCTTTGATATTACAGACATGGAATTGCTAGGTCGCTATCAACATTTACTAACTTTACATTACAATTAGAATTAACTATTTTATATATTGTTTACATAATGGACCGAATAGATTAAGAATAGTATCATCTGTCATTTGAAAGAAATACCTACTTAACTTTTCACGTTTATTCATATCAATAGTATCACTAAAATTAAAATTTTAGTAGTTTTACAGGGTAACACTTTTCTTTATTCATACGGTTCAATAATAATCTACAATTTAGAGCTGGACTTTTTATTAATTAATTTATACTGCAAACACACATCCGTATTTGAGTACATAAAATACAGCAAACAAACAGAGCGTTACGTTTCTTCTCATACTTGGTGGCAGAGGCACAATTGTGCCCATGTCAAAAAATACGGTACTACTAAATAACTAACTCCAGCGACATCAGACTAAACCCTTAGCGATCCTAGAACATGGTGTGGTTTTGCATTAGCCTTGACTGCGCATTAGATAGAAAATAGAGGCCTTGGACCTCGTCCACGACTATAAAAAACTAATCCTAGCGCAACGCACAGATGCTCACGAGAGTTTATAGTTAGAAACATACACATAGTAACATAGGTGTGTGGCTATTGTTAGTGGACCCCAGGCTTCGCAAAAAGATAGAGCCTTGAACTTGTTGAGTTCAAACACAAGGCTAGGGTTTGGAGACACTGTTCAGAGCTGACGTAATGCACGAATTACCAACAGAAAAGCTGTATATATGTCACCGTAAAATTGTAAAAACCGCGAGAGCGCGTTAGCATGTATAACGGAAAAAAAAAACTTTAGATTATTATTTATCGATAAATTGTCGACAGGGTTTATAGGTAAAGGGCATTTAACCATTCTTTAGGGTTCCGTACCCGAAGGGTGCCAAACGGGACTCTATTACTAAGCCTCCGCTGTCCGTCTGTCACCAGGCTGTATCTCATGAACCGTGATAGCTTAAAATTTTCACAGATTAAGTATTTCTGTTGCCGCTATAACAACATATACTAAAATACAGATTATAATAAATATTAAAGGGGGCTCCTATACAACAGAAATTATTTTTTTGCTGTTTTTATAGATAATGGTACGGAACCCTTCCTGCGGGAGTCCGACTCACACTTGGCCGGTTTTTTTGTTACTTACGTCAACCTAACACGACGGATTATCCTTCACCTACCCTGACCCACCACTTTACCTATTCAGCTTATCCACACGCCTTATATTGTAAAAAGTACGGTACAGTTTACAATTTATCGACAGAATATAATCTAACGAATTAAAATTCGTTAGAATGTAATCTAACGGGTTTCACAATTTCACCGTGACATATGCACAGATTGATATTCTGATAATTAAATATGCGACGTTGTTAGCTGATTAGAAATAAATAGTTTCGTAAGTAATAGAAGATGACTGACGATATAAGACCAAAAGGTTTTAAGATGTAAACATGAAAAAAACCTTGTATTAATGGTGTATATATTATTTTTGAGAGCTTCAGGTAGAATCGAGATTTAACTCAAAACAAATCAAATGTCTTTGTTTCTGTAGATATACAAAAATACTCAGAATTATAGTATTTTTTAGTTTCTTCTCTACGTTGCACCTCTATATGTGGAAGAAGAATGTCAAAGAAACTCTCACAGATTGATTTTGAACATTTCACTATAGTTAATATAGATTTCAAGGATTTACATTTTCACAATACACCCTTATTTTTATAATAACGAATTAAAATGACAGTTCCGATGTTACCGCTTTTTGGTAGAAAATAAATAGTGATGTGATAAGTAGTGATTTAGATCATTCTAATGTCTCAATATAGAATGACATTGATAGAAATGATAAGAGAGATAGTGCTAGTGCTAGTTTGTTCAAACTGAAATGACGCGCTCCCTCCTTTGTTTGCGAATAATAAGTAAGAAAAAATAAGCATTTGGAATAGAATAACTCACAAAAAGTGCGCACAATTTGCTTCTGTCACCTCAAATGGATAAAAGCGTAATGCTTTCAATATCATATTAAATTATGACAAATATTTATTACAAATCCTAATTGTAAAGAATTACTCTATTCATTTTCATTCTATTTAGAATGAATAAGATCATTACTATCAAACTGAACATGGCATTATTTCAAGAAGTGATGTTTGGTGTTGTCAGTTTACTTCGTTTTTATAGTAATTAGGGTATAGTTCATATTTATAGATTTCAAGGTAGTTAATATAAATTTACGCATCTATTTCAGGGCATAAAAGCTTATTAAACCCTAGAAAAGGTGCCGTAAATGATGAAATTACTGGCTGACTAGCCAAACTTGGAGAGGAAAACTAAATATTTTGTCGGAATATTTAGTTTAACGGAGTTTACAAAATTAAATTGGTACCTAATTAATAACTCAAATATTATGATAAGTGATAACTCTTTAAAGCTAGACAAAACTACTAAGTCGAAAACGCATATTTGTCATCACATCACTCATCATAACTTGTTTCATAGCCCAGACACAATCTTCATAATTAATATTCCTCATGCTTGCAACTAAATATCAAATCAGTCTCTAGTACAATCTCAGCAACAGCTTTTTGAAAATACGAGTACGTAGACCCGAACCTTGAATCTATTTATTCAAAGCAAATTGAACCTACTAGGCGAGCTTGAAAGATGCAAATTACGCTGCGGCCGCGGATTCGGCAATGACACTGACAACAACCGATGATATAACCTCGGGCCGTCAAACTCGTGAAAACTCGGTCATTGAACCGAACTGCGCAAGCGACTCTCAGCCCCACTTCACAATGCTTTCCCTTGCGCGATTTTCGCACCAACACCACAGACCATAAAGTCGGTTATCGAAAGCAAACAAAAGTCGTGACGCTCACTTAGGCCTCTTCACATTTGTGTGACAAAACACAAAACCCAATTACATACGTGATGAAAATATGCTTTAAGAGTCGCGAATTGTTAGGATATATTGGTTTGTCGGTGACGTACTCCGTTGACGTTGGTGATTCTTATCGAACTTATTTCCTATAACTTTACAAATAGATCCTTACTGGAGCGAGGCCCTATGGGGGCGTACCAGGAAGGTCCTCGATGTAGAAAGTAAATGCCCGGTCAGTCCGGGTCCCGGCGGGGAGGCAGCTGGACGCGGGGAGGGGAGTACAACCTGTTCCATGGAACGGTACCTCGGTGCCATACGGAGGGCGCACGCACCCATTATGTAATAGCCTTTTTCTTGTTCGACTTGCATCAGTGGCATCGAGTCATCTGAGCGCGTGGCTGACCTTCTAATTATGCATAAAGATACGATGACATGTAAATATATTTTTACAATCGTGGCTTTAGTTTAGGAGGACTTACAAGGTCACCGTTCAAGTGTAATAAATATGACATTGCATTATCAGTTACCTTTGCAACTGTAACAAAGGAGGGCAGGGCTAACCTACATGCGCGTACGTACAATGTAATCTAGCACGGACTCTACGAGTACCTTCACTTCCGCCGCCTCAGGAAAACTGTTACGCCACCATATACAATGCAACCTCCATTCATTCTTTATTCATAGTAAAGGACAGCATATTGCATGACAACCACTCGCCCGTAGTATGTACTAAATGAATACCGGTCAAACTCCACACCACACTGCGCTTTATTCGAGGTTCAGTATAGCTCCATTCAGTATAAAACTCTACATTTTTATTTGGATTAAACTGACCATAATCCTATCGATCCCATTGACCATGACTGTGGTAAAAGAGCATATAGCTAATAAAATATTTCTTCTTAAAAAGGGATGCCTACAGTGTTAGTTACTCAACGGAAACATCTAAAAATCATTATGGACCGGCTACCGTTAACTTTTTAATCCAAATCGAATTTCGAACGCACCCTACTTCCCGCTGGACTATGATTTCGTGCTCCTATTTCTTTTTTTTCCGGGATGCATCTAACGGTACTGGCCAGTACCGTATGAAAATATTTTAGGGGCGGCTTGCACAAACGTAATTTGATACCTACGGCTATTATTTAACTACCTGCGTGTATGGGAACTTCATTGGATCTTTGTGAGGCATTACAAAAAGGTGCACTTGATGCGTGATTACGCTTAGGTGACAAATTGGTCCATTGTCGGGACCTCATTACTTTAAGAACTCTACGACCACAATGTAGCAATAAATAATTTGGAATTTGGAATTGTTCTTTAATTTCAGATGATTTGAATTGGGATTTCAACTTTAGGTTATAACCTACTATTGATATAAGCTTAATAAAAGTTAAAGATTAAATAATTTTGGTATTTGCTACAAAAAGCCTTAATATTAAAAATCTGGATCGCACATCACCGCTTAGGGCCATCAATAATATTTACTTACCGATAAAACATTCAATAAATAATATTGATAGAACAAAGTGAAGGCCATAGGTGTTTTGTTAAACTGTTAATCCTGATCGCTGTAGTTTGAAACCGAAAATAACGGTACGGGACCTTCACAAAGGTTCTGATCTGTCGCCAGAAGGATAAGTTTTTTCTCTCCTCCTCTCTTATTCTCTACCTGCGACACCTGCGAGGTGGCCACTTGTTCCCTTGTCGCCATCTCGCCTTTTTTTGTTAACCACAAATAATGACAATAATGAGCCGTTTATGACATCAGCAAAGAAAATGAAGGCTATTTAATATAATACCGTCTTTTCAGATAATCACATTATCGCATTTAAAACTATATGGTCTTTTATACCGATTAGCAATGTAAAGGTTAGACACACGAATTTAAAACTATATGGTTATCGGTTATTTTTTCTTCTGCATTTTTACAACTAATTATGCATCAGTACAATACTACAATACAATAAAATATTGAGTATACACAAAGAAAACGTTAATGCCTGTTAAGAAAAAAATCATGTAGCCTGCCAAATTATAGATAACCTCTAGTCATCAACCTATACAACATACGCAATACCAAAGTATTACTCATAAGTTCGTATGCCGTCACTGGGAGTATTTGGGATTTTTATGAGCAACAAAACCAAAACCAGCAAAGGAAAGTAAACCGGCAGCGTTCGGTTGACTCGATCGATGAAAGTAAAGGCCGGTGCAGACGGCAGAGGTCCCGTTAGTTGGCCGGGCGCGGGCGCGGGCCCACGGAATACTAAACGCTGACTGACACACAACGCGGATTTTGACCCTAGCACATTCTAGACTAGCTACCTCGACTCTATGAGCTGGTGCATAGTATCTGCACTAACCGTAATAAAGCTGGTGAGAGGCGTAATGACGAAAATTGGTTCCCGAGAACCTTCTGTTTTTCTCAAACGTTTAAATCGTACTTCAACTTTTAGCTGAGCATTGCAAGGTAAACAAAGTCGTTAGTTACTGACAACCTGGCTTACAACTTAGCCTTGTTTTTATTATACCTATTAAGAGTGAGGGGTAAGATATTTAGTTTTAGAAGACCTCAAAGCTATTGGTAAAAAATTACACCATCAGAAATTGCCGAGGAATCCTTCCGAGTAAACTTCAGTCGGCTCTTTTTGCATTACCGTCTCTACAACGACTTCTTTTATTGTTCATTTTTAAACTAAAAAGACGACCCTTATTTTCTATGCAAGCAAAAACATTAAAGACGCAATCTGTGCAAATGGAACTTTTTGCACTTATTGTTCTGGAGCTGGCCATAAAAATCGAAGGTCACTTGTTTGAAATCCCAAAGGTGGCTATTGTCTAATGTTGGACAATTAAAACAAAGGGAGTTGAGATTGCACATTTTGTGCTAAAAGTGAAATTGCACGTCATAAAACTGCAGCTGTGCCGACCGTCGGCAATATGAGATTAGAGATTTTTGCAAAGCTCCGTCAAGGCCCGTTGTGAGGCAGCCTCTACTCACATGTAGGTAGACATGCAGCGGGAACAAAGGACATCGACCCTACGCAAAATTCACTGCATTGGGCTAGGTCTAGTGCATGCGCGTATGTTGTCGTACCAACGCGGAAGCGGACCGAGCGGGAGGGAGCTATATCACTACCCTGGTGCAGAGAAGGAAAAATGCATGAATGAGTGTCGAAGCCTAGCCTGGGAAAAGGGGAAATCAAGTTTGCAGTGCGGGGAGCCGCCGCTTCCGCAGATACAGCACCGAGCTGGCACTGCTCGCACTAAGTGGGATCGATAGAGCTTACATCAAAACTTCAACGCTGGCGTATGATGCCCAATGCCCATGCTGAAATACGCTGACTTTTATTACTAGCACTCCTGTTGAATTATAAGAACTGAAAGTAAATTAAGAGCCCTGAGTAATCATAAAACAAAATCTCTTTCAGCCTAAAACCTACCAATGTGAGCAATATTAAACAAAAAACATATTTGTATCATAACAAGCTTACTGATTCAAAAACTCAAAAAAAATAAAATAAAAGAAAGTAAGTCAGTCGTCCAGAAACCTATAAACTTTCAATCAATACCCTCCTCAGAGTTAAATCTATCTGAAAAAGAAATCAAAGCTCCTTTAAAAGTTGACATAACAAGCTCGAAGAAAATTCTAAGCGATGTCAATGACCTGTGCCCAATACGAGCGCAGTAAACGCATTTCCCGGCGCACACGAATGCAGCCTGCGGTTTATTCGCGCGATGGCACGCTATTCCGACACAACGATACTACCACTCCGTACACAAGCGTGCCGGACTTGATCACAGACTTTACTCAATTGTCACCATAATAATAAACTTAAGATTTAAAGTTACTTAGTCAGTAGGGGTTAAAAGGAAATAAATTCACCATCAATCCGTCCTTAGGCTGGTGCAATTTGCTTCGATTGTCTTCGAATCCAAGTAATGGAGTCTATGCCTCTCGTTGGGCGGACATCGATAGTTACTTTCATAGGTTCCTTAATGTCTCTACATTAAGTTGGGGGACATTAGAGTCTTCTCATTTAAGAATTAGTTATAATTAACCATTAGCGCTTTAGTTACGGGGTTCAGTGATTGTGTCTCTGGCATGGTGTAGGGCGGGGGTGGAGGCGGGCGGGCGCAGTCACTGGCACGAGCCGAGGCCATTCACCCCGGAAGATCCACTGTTTTGATACCGCCGCGCCGCCGAGCCTTCGCGGCGGAAAACTGCATTTTTTTCGATAAACAACGCTTGTCTTAACATACTATCATGCTCTAATTGGTCGATGGTTGAGTAGTTTCGCTTTTTAACTCCAGCCATTTGAGCAGCTCTCCCTATCTCCTAGAGGATAATTTCAATATCCGATATTGAAAAGTGTGTCTTCAGGATGAATGAACTTATTTTAAGTCGACGGAGAATTTAAATATTAACAACATTTTCGAAAACTTTTCTATGACAAAGAAGCGAGAAACTTGGCCGCTATTGTATCGTTTGACGTCGTAAGAAAAGTACTTTAAATGCCAACAATTAGGACAATAAATACCATACGTGTAGGTGTAAATAACATAACGCAAAATGAGAACTACTTTGTTAGGGACATCATTCTGAGCAACTTTCATTATGAAAGCAATTTGATCAGAGCAATCTTTATTTTTCACTTCACAGTACATTTTGGCCTGAGTGGATCAGCTGATTTGTATAGAGAAGTGGAAAATAAAGTTGCTTTGATCAAATCGGTTTCATAATGTCCCTAATTAAGTAGTTTCTCATTTTGTGTTAATTCATTTACACCTTGTATAATATGGAACTGCAGTACCATGAACTACCCCAACAAAGGACGGCCATTAAATCTGTCTGATAAAACTGTTCACGAAGCTCACCCGTAAAAGCTTCAAGCAGATCGATCGAGCTATCCCTAGCTAGTCTGTAGGGTTGGCGAGGTCGCGCTCGTCCCGAATTCAGTCCTACCCTAACATGGGCCGAGACTGGGAAATTTCCGACAGAAAACGGTAGGTCTGGAAACGCTTTGTAGATTTGAGTTGGAATTAGAATAATTTACTTTTAGTAATCGTTGATGGTGAGGCATTGTTCTGATTGTTTTATTGAAAAATAAAAAAATGTTACAAATGTGATCATGCTTCAATACAGTTTTTGTCTGAATTTCTTCTTGAAATAGGTACTAAATAGAATGCTGTATAAAAATAATCCTAGCAATGTAATGTTTATTTGAATATTTTTTCTTGAATCATGATCATACTTATAAATTCTATAATCCGTGACGGTGTGGCACGTGTAATAAATAGGTTGAAAAAACTCAAAGTAAAAAACTAACTAAAAATACCTTCAAGACAGAGAGCTGTTTATGTACGTCGAGGAACAATAGGATAAGTAGCATACTTCTAAGGTTGTAGTAATCTTAAGACAGAACAGACATAATGTTTCAATATAATGTTTCAAGAACATGCCGAGATACCAGTATAGATTAAATTGGAGATAACCTAATTACTACATGCAAAAAATTAATAAATGTACACAAAAACACATTGACTATGAGCACAGCAATATACTTTTAGGGGTAAATTCATAGTATGACAGCGAATTCTGCGCAAGATGTGAGTTATGTTGTGCGCGGACGATAATAGAAGCACCAGATAACGGATCGAGCACAAGAATGATGAAAGTGGATCACTACGTGACGACGTTCTTCGGGAAACAGGGTCGCTACAAAACGTGCGACTGACATTGAAATTGTGCACTTCATCGTAACACCGAAGAACAACATAAGGAGATCTAATCGTTTAACTTCTCATAATAATTCATAATTTCTTTATTGCACACAAAAAAAGTTAACAAAACACGGTAGATAATATAAAGTTTACAATGGCGAGCTTATCTCTAAAAAGAGATCTCTTCCAGCAAACCAAGTTTCGATGAGAGAGGTTGATAGCTGAGCGGGGGAACTTCTCCATATGTATTTATATGGATAGTATTATGGAGCATTTTCCTTTTAGAAGAGAAATATTCAAGCAGAGATTACAGAGCTATAAACAAAGCTAAGCGTCGGACAGCGTTCTCCACCCGGCTCCATTATTCAGCCCGTTTTCAGCTGTTAACAGATTACAGGCCGTAAATAGTGAAATCAATATTGGATAATGTAAAGTGGAGGGTGCGGAGGTGGCTGGTGGAGGCTAGGGCGGGCGGGTGCAGGCTGCGTCGAGTGTCGACGACCCGCGAGAGTGAAAGCGTGTTCCGGGGAGCTCTGCCGCCCGCCCTGCCGCCGCCGCCCGCCCAGGCCCCGGGGCTTTCGCTGCTACTCTCACGAATCCCACGGCACTCGCGCGCCACCTTGTTTTTTGCGTTGTTTTAATTAACTCTTTATAACGCCGGCGAAGGGTGCTGCACTATTATGCATGCAACACCAGTGTTAGATTTTTATAAATTATTCTGAAATCTAGATAGCTCTACCTATATGTGTAAAATGGAACTACTTTGTCTGGAATTCTAGATTATGATGTTTCTGCAATGAAAGATATTTGCTGTAATTCATCTTTTATGATCATCATTCTGAAGTGACGTAGTCATAACTGGTAGTGGTGGTGGCGGAGGGCGGGCGGCGCAGCTCTGTATCGGGAGCACGGTCAGAGCGCGCGGTGGCGGCCGCTCTACGGAAGTAATGAACTTGAATGCAGCTCGCACGGTCCCGCCGCGGCGCTGCACCGCTGCGTCCCTCTCGCGCGCCGCAGGCAGTGCGCGCCCGACAGTGATGCACTCTCCGAGTTCGCTGTCAAAACGTCCCGATCCTCTGTCACCGGCCGCCCTCGTCGTCGATGCGCTTATCGGAACGAGACGCGAATATGTGTGTCGATTGCATTCTCGTCGTAAAAGTGCATGTAGGTCGGAGCGTTCCGGCGTCGGCGGCTCAGTGCGGCGTTCGTCGGCTAGCCGTAGGGCAGGTCGGGTGGCCGGCGTTGTTGCGTGTCGGTGGCTGTGTGCCGTCGGGCCGGCTCCGCCGCTGGTCGGCTCATGTCGGCGCCGGCGACATGCCCGCGAGCCGCCGCCGCCCGCTCGTCTCCCTGCTGCTGCTGCGGCTCCTGCTGGAGTGTCTCAAGTCGTCGCTGGGCGGCGCGCGCCTGATCTAGACGCGACCAGACATTTGTTTGTTTATTCCGATATCCGCGATCTACTGGCTGCTCAGTTTTCTGAAGATCATCGTGTTTTGTAATTGTGCATTGTGTTTATTGTTTTCGTAAGTATTGCATAACTAGATTTTTAATCCCTCTCGAGATGATGATATAGTTTTGATGGTACATTGCACCCTTCAAATCCCATGAACGGTAAATACATCGCATTTTTATGGGTTTTAATAGACTGATAGTATTCGATCACTAGAGTACATTTCACATCAAAGAGCAGTAACAACTAATAAATCATTTTCCTAGCACATAACAAGTAAATGATTATAATCGTACCTACCCTAAAAACAATGGCCCTGATAAATAATCTTATATTTGACTCTATAATAATCCATGTTTTCATATTTATACACTAATAAAAACATACTAATTAACAACCCAGATTAATGCAATGAAAATGTAAATTCAATCAACAATCTGCGGCCCTTGAGAATGACAAGGACAGGAAGTGAAAAACAATTATTATCTAATCTACATATGCACTCGCTGAAAATAGAGTTGTATAACTAATGCATATTTACAATAGCATTTGGCACTCTATACGGGTAGATACCACAAGCGACTTAATAGAGCCTAGAGTTAAAAAAATATTATTTTTGTTTGTTTTGTCAATTCTGTTTGATTCTATTTATTATTTACATAATAATAATAATATGACGATGGCGTCACGCCTTTTCCCATACGGGGTGGCAGAGGCACAACGGTGCCCACTTTCAGTCCATTTAAATAATCACTTGAATATTTTATTAAAATAATGACTTATTCTCCAAATCCGCTCATTATTCTACTACTTGTATAAATATTAACGTATCGCAATAATAGATCGCAAGGTTACTGCCTATACCCGACGCATTCTCGCGATCCGTATCAGCTTAAACTGACATTATTTCTATCTATGCGTCGGAACAATAATAATGTCTGTTCTGGCATCTTGCATCGACTGGCCTTGCAGGCATTGGCGAATTGGAAATGGCTATGTTTTATGCTGGAAAATTTATATTCAACCCATACTTTGCAGTATGAGGACTATCATCATAATGATCTGTTTGATTATGTCTTGAGACAAACTTTTTTAAATAAATAATGGTAATTAAATTAACCCTAATTTATCTAAAATTCATGAAGCTATTACCATCCCATATCGATCTATTCCAATCATTAACTTTGACTTGAAAATATTCAACAGAAACACTCAGTATCAAATAGAAACTAGTCATTACCTATTACTATCTATAAATGCTACCACCGATTAGAAACATACGAGCTAATAGTTATCTAATTACTGTCGCTATCAAAAGACCTTGCGCTTGCAACAGCGCGCATGAATATAGCGCATCGTTGCCGCGGGGCAAGTTCAATTGCAGCGCAAATGCGCGTGAGCTCGCTTCCTGGTGCGCACTGATATTCGCACTCGTCATACAAAAACAACAGAAGTTGACTGGTATATTTGTTTTGAATTTTAAAATCCTCGTCTCCGTTTCAGTTCAGTTTAGCGATTTCAAACCAATATCTATTTCTAATTGAATTTTATGCTAGAGTTTTACTATTATTCTTTGTCTATGAGCGGAGATGGACTTATCCGCTATCACTAAATTACGCTATAAAAATAATAACTAAAACTGTGCTTTCGGTACCCAAATGAATGCCCAGGCAGAGTTACTATAAAGTCTCTAGTTCACTCAGCTCGAAAGACGAATGTCGAGGCCGGTGGTCGCGTGTGACATTGCACCGACTCTTGCGCAATATGCGCTCTGTCACGTGCGCGCTACCCGCCCCACCCACCCCGCCGACCGCGCGGTTGTGCTTTATTAATATCTAAGTGGAAACACTGATACTAAAAATATCTAGTGCTTGGAAATGAAAATCTAAACATTATCTCTTTATTTTTAACCGACTTCCCAAAGGAGGAGGTTTACAATTCGTCCGGATGTTTTTTTTATTTTTTTTAATAACTTTATTCTAATAAGAATAAGATTTTTTAAACCTAAAGTCAAAAGAATTTCTCATAAGATTAAGGTTCTTTAATTAAACCTTAAGTCAAAACTTCTTCGTGAGATGGTTCATATGGTTCACGATCGATTTGGTACGATATATAGATAGATAAGCTAAAACCTCTGGCTCTACATTTTTTATGCTTTGAAAGATGAAATAAAGTATAAAAAAAGCAAATGATTGTTAGAGATTATACTGAGGTTATAACACTTTTATGTGACGTGACATGCACATGCATGCATGTTAGGCACAGAGCAACACGGCCTCGTATGTTAGGATGTTTCTCTTACGCCCTCCGCCTACGAGTATTTTTTAACCGAATTCAAAAAATGAGGGGGATATCAATTCGGCTGTATGTTTTTTTATCATTTTTTTATGTTTGTTACATCGAAACTGAACTGAATTATTTATGAACCGATTTCTAAAATTCTTTCTTCGTTTGAAATGGAAGCCATAGTTTGGTCCCATTTTTGAAAATCAGGAATCGGTCTAGCAGTTATGTTTCTACATGAAAAAACTGTGAAGTTTAATTTGTTTTTACCTGGATGACATTATACATCCAGTTTTTTTGGTGTTTATAGTCATTGCCGCGAGATAAATTCTGGCTGTTAGGATCGTATATTCGTTTATATTGTGTAATAAGTATGGACTTCACTGTCAGGAGACAGATTTCATAGGCTCGTTTTCGGGTCTATAGACGACATTCGTGTACCGAGCGGGGAGGACAAAGTGATAGATCATGAAGTCGGTTTTTTTTAAGTTTTTAACTTGGTGAATTATTATTTATAAAAGGGACGCTTGTATTTATATACACATAATAAACATTTAAATACAGGGACATACATTGCTTCTGGCCCCACACCAATATATACCCTGTGTCGTGGGAACCAGAAACAGCGACATCACAAACATTTAACTAGATTATCGTTCACTGAATTTAACCGTAAAAGACCTGGGGTTTTTTTTTGTTTCCGCAGCCGGGACCCGAACGCGGGACTTCTCGCATGGTAGGCAGATGCGCAACCGCTGCGCCACAGAGGTCGTCATATCACAACAATAAGAAGTAAAAAGTAAAAGGAGATAATTAAATGGAGTGTCGCTAACCAGCAATCTTTCAATGGAGCTATCATTTAAAGGTACATAAATAGGTACAATTTTTTTGTAGAAATAGTAAGGTAGTTTATAATTTTTAGTAGGTTTTGATGTCTTAAAAAATGTTTGATACAAACACATACCTATTTTTTGTTTACCTTTTGTTCTTGCTGAAAGGGTTAGGTTCGTTCATTTTCGTAGTTCAGTTGCATTGTACGGTCCAATAATTTATTCAATCTCTTCTCTAGGTTCGGAAGTTTCAGTGTTCACCATGACTTATTAATTAATTACGATACGTGTGCCTATTTTAGGTTTATAATCATCAACCAATACGTATTACGTAATAAGAAGTGTGACTCGCCTGTTACGATACTCATGTATATAATTGGTCAAGTGCGAGTCGGACTCGCCTATGAAGGGTTCCGTAGTAGCATCATAATACACCTGATACACCTAGCCCAAATATCACTATAATTCTTCACCAGCAAATATTTGCTTTGTTTTTCATAGTGTTTGTATGAATGACAAAGTTATCTTTGCAGAATAAATGTTTTATATCTTAAAAACTGCTTATATTATTATATTCAAACCAATTTTAGTTGAAAGTGTGTTAATAGATACACAGCATATATATTTTTCTATTTTTCACTCTCTTACTTTAAAGGTTAGAAGGGGGACACAATTTTTCCACTTTGCAAGGGTCTGTCTCTTTAACGATTTGTTTTGAGGAAAAATGGTTTCAGGAATCTCACGTCGTTTTTAAGACCAACACAGTTTTGATTCATAATTCATAATTCATAATTTCTTTATTGCACACAAAAAAAATAGTTAACAAATTATGGTAGGTAATAAAAGTGTACAATGGCGAGCTTATCTCTAAAAAGAGATCTCTTCCAGCAAACCAAGTTTCGTTGAGAGAGGTTGATAGCTGAGCGGGGGTAGACCCATGTGTACAACAATAAATTTAAAAGGTTGCATACATAAATATATAATATGCATTCTAAAATTAACTTATACCTAAACATAAAGACAAAAATAAATATATATGATAGATACCTATATAACATTATTCTTTTTAAATAAATACAAAAATATATTATATGTATATATATATATATATATATATTACTACCTTTAAATCTATAAAGAAAGATAATGTTTCTTCACGCGACTTTTAAAAATATTTAGAGTTGGACTGTCCCTGATGGCGCAGGGGAGTGAATTCCACAACCGAATGGCCCGTAGTCTAAACCCGTGCTCATAGGATGCGGTGTCATGCTGTGGGATAGTAAGGATAGAAAAAGCGTGAGTTCTCCGAGAACTGCTGGAAGATAGAAATTGAAATCGGTCACGTAGAAATGTGGGGTAGCGTGGATTCCGCAATATGTTGTATAGGAAATTGAGGATGTGGGAGTCCCGACGAAGGCGGATCGGCAGCCACTTTAGCTCCTTGCGAAATTGCGATACATGGTCGTATTTGCGCAGCCCAAAGATAAACCGAATCCCGAGATTTTGGAGTCGTTCGAGTTTGTTCAGTAAATCTTCGTTGGCACTGACCCAGCATACATCAGCATAATCAATGAGGGGAAGTAAAAGAGACTGAGCGAGAATGATTTTGGTCTGTCGAGGTAAAAAGTACTGAAGTCTCCTGAGAGAGTGAAAAGTAGCAAATACTCGCCGACTGACCTCATTGACATGCGATGACCAAGATAGCTGGTTGTCAAAGATGAGACCAAGGTTTTTAGCTTTGTCGCTATATGCTATTATAGTACCATTGAAAGTGAGAGGTGGAATGGGCTGATGCTGCAACAAGTTAAGACAATGCCTGGTACCTATAATCATGGCCTGGGACTTACTCGGGTTAACCAAGAGTCCGAAGGATGAAGCCCAGCCTCTAACACCCTCAAGATCGGAGTTCAGTGCCTCAACAGCAGAAATTATATCGTTGTGGGAGAAGTGGCGATAGATCTGGAGATCATCGGCATAAAGATGGTATGAGGAAGACAGGACGTCTGAGATGGAATTGATGAAAATTGAGAATAAAAGAGGAGACAGAATACCACCTTGTGGGACGCCTGAAGAGAGATCACACCATTCGGTGGATGTCTCCTCCGACCGGATACGCTGTTGCCGATCCCTCAAATAAGAGTCGAACCTTGATGTTTTTTTTTGTTTTATTTCAATGTATCGGGAGCCCCCCTTAATTATTTTTTTTTATTAAAAATCGTAAAGCAGTTCACAGAATATATCACAATTTCACAATTCTTTATTGCACACAATAATTTAAACAGTAACATTAAAAGAAAACACATGTACAAAGGCGAGCTGTTTGATACAATTTGTCTTAATAGTTTCGGAATAAAGATGCTGTGACATACGGATGGAGAGACTCACATACAGACGGACAGACAAACTTGACGAAACTATAAGGGTTCCTGTTTCTCTACGGAACCCTAAAAAGTATGAAGAATGAAGCGCATAGGTAATGTTTACCATCCGAAGGTGGGATCGCTGGCGCAACGATTTGACAGTCAAATGAGCTTCGCCGGGAAAAAGAATCTCGTTCTTAGGGAACTGTGGAAAAAGGGGCTTTTTGTTAGCGTCGCGCGATTGTTTCCGCTGATGGTGCAATGCTTTGGACGGGCTGTTGCTCAACCCACTAGGTCCTACTTCGCGCTTACACGTGTATTGGAGGAATTCTATAGACGACTGCATTGCCCAACGTGTATTGCTTCTTCGGGTTCGATTGCACTGATCTCGACAGATGTTTTATTTTATTACAACACGGAACATGCTTCTCTATTTCAAAACTTCTAACATACTTACATTGATGATTTGATCGTGTACTATATCAGATTTTGTTGTCATAGAATTTTCCCTTGAGAACTGAGTGTTGCAATTGATTTTGTCAAACTTGATTCTTTCTACTTATGACATTCGCAGTAGCAACTTTCGATGTTATGTAGGGAACCCCTTACTAACGTATCGTACCTAGCTTATTTTGGGGATGGAAATGTATACTTCCTTGAAAGTAAATTTGGATAAAAGCTATGTTTTGAGCTATTATTAGTTGCGACTGGTCAAAATACGTGACCAACTCTCGCTTCCTTATTCCACGAGGTGCGCCTGCCAAATTGGCAAATATTCAATACATCGTAAACAACATAAGCATACTGCTCAAATGCAACGTTATTCCCTGTAGAAAATACCATATAAATGTAAACATCTGCAGACGGCACAAAGCAAATAAGTGCTAGTTAATGATTTGTTTTTATATTGTTTCAGATACAATTAACTGGAAAATTCTATATCAAATCATGAAAATTGGAAGTTCATAAGATTCAACAAATACTAAAAAATCTTCAAAATGAGACTGGTAAGTAATAATTAGGTAATCATTGAATTTATAAATTTCAGGACTTCAGTAGTATAGCTATTATATTGTTATACATAATATTATGTATTTTGTACTTGCCCTGTCACTCTAAACTCTAGATAAATGTCTCTTGATTTGAGCACCAGTAAATGTATACCTCTATTATGTACTTAAACAGGAGGAAATTTAATTTGAGGGAGGATATTCGGCAAAGAAGAAAAGTCGGTGCGCAGTGGAAAGTGCGCACTTATCACCAAACTGGGTCAGTAGTAGCACCGCCTCTTTATCGAGCGGCTCCTGCTGCCACTTAACTAAAATAAACCTTCACACCAAGGACGAACATCCAGAATGCGTTGACAGAGTCCCAGCCCGCATGTAGCTGTAAAGCAGGAAATGCACTTCTTTATGACAATATTTCCATATTTTTGAATATTTCTGAAAATCGCTTGGTCTACCTCACACCCTCTCCGCTATTGAACGGGGTCCGATCTAATTCCGCTGCAGTCTATTTCGAGCCGTCACCCAGACGCCTATTAAAAATCTAGTGTTCCAATGTGCCTCCAGATTCTGACGAGGTTGTATTTTGTTTGTGCAGTCTACCAGCGAAGAGGTGGCAAGTTCTACGGTGGTTGGTCGCGGAGCCAGCCCGGGCGGCGGCGCGGACGGCGGTGGCGCGGGCGCATACGACGTAACGCGCATGCGCGAGGAGGAGTTCGAGAGACTCACCGTGTACATAGTGCCCGACGTGCCATGCGAGCCTGGCACCCCCAACCGGGCCGAGCGCACCCTGCCACGCAGCCTGGCTCTGCGGCCCTCCGCTGTACTCTCCACGCCAAACACACCGGTAAGTTGCTCTACATTGATACCACCTGTCATCATCCTTTCATTATTCCCTCATCAAGGGTATAGACAATATACTTGATGCGATATTGAGCCGTCCGTCCGGTCTAAGCTCACCATTAAATACCATTGTTTCCTTCCATTAGCCTATTAACAAATTTTAATCTAATTTTCAATATAACCGACTGGCATCTGGCGTCTCTATAATATCATCTAATGGTATCTCTAATAGTTACCATCTAAGTATTTAATATATCCCGCCTCAAGGTTAGAAGAACTTTTCTTAATTAGAATCATGTTTCAGACGGGAGGTGTGTGGAGCATAGGAGTGATCCCTCGGGGTACTCGCTTCGGTCCCTTCGAAGGGACACGGACACCCAACAAGCCTAATGACAAAGTCTCCTGGAGGTACTACTGGAGGGTATGTATCTATTCACCATACATCTATCATAATAACTTTCATTTCATAAAATACACGTTCTTGAAAACTTTCACTCTTTCTTGGTGTTTGGTTTTTCTTTAGCTAACTTATGTTGAGTTCACTTACTTTCCTACTTTTGTAACACTAAGTTTTTCTTTACATCTTGTAACCACTTTATCAAGCTTGTTTTTTTTTTCATGACTGGAATTGAAAAATCTTTAACATTATTCCTACACTACCGCAGGGTGCTCATCCCATACAAATTAGAATTAGTAACGCTTCGTAAAAAGAGATTGCTGCACCAATCGATAATGGCCTCGAATTAAATGCATATATAAAGTGTATTAATTTGTTAAAAAATAATAATAATGTTAAGAGATGTTGAGTTACTACTTTAGTTAAGAATAGATTATAAGAATATTACTTACATTATATAGAATATAATATTGCTTGTGCCCAACAGGGTCCATAATTATCCACCACTAATATTAAGATCTTATTGTTATTATGGAGTGCAATAAATAAATGAATGAATATGAATAAAGAAGCTTCCGAAGCATCTCAGTTTACGCCGGTGTCATATTTTGTTCTAGGTGGTCTATCTGTATTAGTATAATATGATAGTATCTGTGATAATACCATTACCTAACATAATAGGCGCCATTACCTAACATAATACCTTTACCTAACCCTCTCAATTTCATTGCGGTGTAATGAAATCTAGGATCTTGACTTCGTTAAACTAACATATCCTATATACATACATGTAGAAAACACTAAATATAACATTCCTACTGCTTCTTTTTCTTCCTGCGCTAACCTTGTTTCTGTGTTTTGGGTCAGGTTCAAGAAACTGTAAGACATCACACTTATGGCAATATAAAGGTGAGATGGGTTTCCTACTTCTATTTTCGGAGTTGTACACTTTTGTTATTGTATCTTCTCAATCAGAGTTTCAATGACCTTCAACAGAGATCAATCTAAACAATTAGACTAGTATGTAGCCACGCTTGTCTGTAATCAAAACGTTGTATGTCTAGTTATCATTCGTCCTTTATTAATGAATGTCATTGCATCTCGTCCTTGTTTATATTACTGCTAAGTGCTAAAACTCATATAATGTCTGCTATCAGCTGCACGTGCCTAGCAAATACTAAGCATGTGCCACGTGACGCCAGTACACTTCATCTTTACTTATTATGCTAAGATCTAACTGTTTACTATTCAGACCACTTTCAGTTGTTCGTTAGTTTATGTCGTAGCACGGCTGTTTTAGAAGCTCTTTGAAAATAATTTTATTTATATATCGGTTTATCGTTTGCAGATATTCAAAGACAGTGACTATTACTACCTGGATGGATCAGACACGAGTGTAGCAAACTGGATGCGTTACGTCGCGTCCGCCTATTCTCTCGCCGTCATGAACCTCGTGGCGTGTCAGCATCAGGAACACATCTACTTTTACACCATCAGGTACTGCTCGCAATGCATTAATCGAGTCTTCCTTTTTTGCTGTTTTCATAATGTTTACTTTGTGAAATCCTTAGAACTCGTAAATGTTACCTACATTTAACTTCTCTACAGTTGCATAAGTTTTATTAACGCCATTTATTTCATTTATCTGCAGAGACATCATGCCCAATGAGGAGCTCATGGTGTGGTACTGCAAAGATTTTGCAACAAGGCTCGGCTATGACATCGATCCTGAGAGAGCAACCTACTCAATATGTAAGTAAAGTTTATATAATTGTAAATAAATCTTATTAAGTTTTATTGCTGGGAATGTATTTAACGTAAATATCGTTTCAGGCAAGGAAGAAACAATAAAGAAAGCCTACGGCTTGCCGCCTGCACCGGTCCACCCAGAAATAGCCATCAACCACATGAAGTACGTCCTTGGCTTGACCAGCGCCAAGGAGCTGCTGGAGACAGAGATCCCCAGCCGACGACGGAAACGTGAAGCCATGGAAAAGCCACAATACCATGACGGAGGGCATGTACGGGAAGACGTGAGGCAGATCAATCCTAAACACGAAAGGCAACTCGTCCGAACTGATATTTCCACCAATGTGATACATCAAAAGACTGAACACCCACAAGTTGTGAGGGAACAAAGGTGCCTGTCACCCATGCAACCACCATCCCCACCCTCACCACTAAAAGTACCACATCGGGAAAACCCAACGTTAGTAATTCACCAACACAAAGAAAGCACATCACATCTAATAATTCATCAGATGGAAAACCCCAGACATCTAAATCGATCTCCTGGGCAGATGCAACATCTGAGAGATATTCGAGGACCATCGCCCATGGCGCAACACTTACAAGAGAAACTAGGCAACAAGTCACCCAGTATGAACCACTGCGGGCCCCACTACGAACATCAGCTAACCCCTAATGATGGTTCCGTGAGGTCTGATGAAGGATATCACAGCAACGGATACCACGATGAGGGTTTCACACCACCAGAAGACTCCAGTGACTCAGATGTAGAAAACTATGTTTTGGATTGTTCAAATAAAACAAATGAACCAAAAGAGACTACCGTCATTGTTCAGAAAACTGAAAATCAAGACATGCTTCGTAATGAATATAGGAAAGTCAAGATAAAAATGCCTAGAGCATATCAATATCAGAATCATAAGGATGAAGGTGATAGAGATCTCATTATAGCAGAAGAAGTAATGGAAGATGGTCCTCAAAACTTATCACCGCCACGGCGGGACCCTGCGACCTCTACCGTCATAGTTTTGGAATCATCACAAAACACGGTGGTCCCTATAACAAAGCCTTATTATGAAAATGGCACTGTATCCCCACCACCGCAGCCAGCCTTTATGAGGTACACCGCACCAGATACTAGAATATTGGAAACGATTTTAACGGGAAACAGAATCGACCCAAACAACAATGACTCGAACCGTCGTCAGCCAAACGCTACGCCTCCTCCATCATCTCCTACGGAAATGGCGTACTCTTACAAAAAGAGTCACCGGTACGGCAACGCGTGCAGTCCCGACTCCAGCTCTAACCTGACGCCGCTGCCGTCACTGCTGCCACTGCCGCAGCACCTACCGGCCCCGAGTGCCGCCTCCATCTACTCCTCCTCACCACCGCACACCATCCCGCACACCACAGAGATCAGAGAAATCAGGGAGATCCGGGAAATCCGGGAAACAAGATATGAAAGCCATTCATACCCTAACTATTCCTATAACATCTATTCTCCTCCTAATTCTACGATCATCACTCAACTGGGATCGCCACCGAGCACTTATTCACCGACGATCACATCCACGCACCAGTACGACCGACCGCAACAAAACGCAAGCAGTCATCACTACCCGTCGTCGACCAGCGTGATCACTCTGAAGAACTGCTCGCAACTGAGTCTCATACACAACTCCAACATGACCGTCCCCCCGCACGACAGCATGAGCCCGGATGAATCCTGCGGACTGATGATCGGCCCGCTGAGCCCGAACTCTCAATCTTCGCGGGGCTACAGAAGTCTTCCATACCCTCTCAAGAAAAAGGACGGGAAAATGCACTACGAATGCAACGTTTGCTGCAAAACGTTCGGACAACTTTCTAATTTGAAGGTGCATCTGAGGACGCATTCCGGAGAACGGCCTTTCAAGTGTAACGTTTGCAATAAATCATTCACGCAGCTCGCTCACCTGCAGAAGCACCACCTGGTGCACACCGGCGAGAAGCCGCATCAGTGCGACATCTGCAAGAAGCGCTTCTCCTCCACCTCCAACCTGAAGACGCACCTGCGCCTGCACTCCGGCCAGAAGCCGTACGCCTGCGACTTGTGCATGCAGAAGTTCACACAGTTCGTACACTTGAAGCTGCACAAGAGACTGCACACGAACGACCGCCCGTACGTCTGCCAGGGCTGCGACAAGAAGTACATCAGCGCGTCCGGACTCCGCACTCACTGGAAAACTACTAGCTGCAAGCCGAACAACATCGAGGAAGTTCTGGCTATCGCGAACGCAGCCAACACTGAATGCATAGGTAAGTTTCACATTTTAAAAACTTTTCTTTTGAAACTCATGGTAAACTCCACTGGGTATTCACAATTTCACAATATTTTGCAAACAAAGAAATATTAGAATAGACAAAGTGAACGGTCACAGGGAGAGGTTGTCGCGCGCGCGCGAAGTCGCGAGAGCAACTGCAGCGCGTGCACTTTCTCCTCGACAGTGAGTCGCAACTTTCACTCGCGCTCGCTTTCGCTGAACGATGATTTGATTTTCGCGTGCGGCTTGCAGGTCCCGGCGACGGCGAGTGCCAGGAGCGGGAGGCCCACGAGTACGAGATGCACGGAGGAGGGCTGCCGGGGAGTGGGGCCCCGAGGCTGCTGCAAGGGGACATGCTGCACAGTACGACGCACCACCTCGAGCCGCATGGTCCGTACCGGCCGCCGCACCACGAAATGGAGCGAGAGCCGCACTATGCTCACGAGCGGCCGTACACGCCGGACGCTCACTCCCCGCCGCCCGAGCCGCGTCCCAGCGTCATCGAGTCCAGCCAGCCCCTCATCATCGAGTGCACCTGAACCGGCGGTACCGCCCCGCACACCCCGGACGCTGCAACCCCGCCGCACCACGTGATCCGACTCTTGTGATTCAAAAGTATTCATCGACGATAAGAGACAATGAGACGAGCGACCTCGTCTGTATGTGGCTATGAGATTATGGTTCTAATGAACACTAATTTGTACATTTGTATAAAATTATAGTTAATATAAGTACTTATAGGTTATCGATAGTTAAGTACTAAGTACTTGTAGTTGATGTTTCGGAAGAGTGTTAATAAGATTGCATGGAGTGATCGCAACTGTTATAATTAGTAATTTTGTTTTATACTACTTACTAATGCTCAATTTTATACGTTAATAGTATGCTGTTGTAAATAAGTACTTAGTACGTATATTTGTGACATCGATCTTTATTTATCTATTTTTCGAGGGTGTAATTCGAATTACTGTGTAATTGTTTTGCATGTTGCTTTTAGGGAAACATTGGTTTCCGATTGTTTAGGTCTGATATAGTTTGTCGTAGTTATCGGTTCTTGTGTCGTACCTAGTATTTCGTTGGTACTTTAGTATGTGAAAATACGTAGATACTGATTGCAAATTGTATATTTAATAGGTTTAGCATGACAAGAGTGGTACTACATATGTATGGAAAGCTTTATTGTTACGCTGAATTTTTTAATAAAGTCACCAAAGAGCTTTATTGAGAATGAAGTTTCAATTTGCTAAATCATATTGAAGTACCACATATGGCATGTAACCTGTTATTTTTTATAAAACACAATTGCAGTACGTACACGTACATATTTTGAAAGTTAGATAAATTAAAGAGATTTGTTTTTTTGCAATATTTGAGTTATCTTTTACTACTTTATTAGATGTAAGTGCCAAAAGCACGTACGTAAAGTTAAATTAATCCTAAAGAGGTCCTTGCATAGTATTTTTAAAACGTTGTTCCTAATGAGTAATATTCGACGAGTATGTTCATCAGTATAATTGTAAAGTAGAGTAGTACTGATTCGTGTACATTGTCCCTACGCTAGAACAAATGGTGCTTCTCATCGTAGAGTAGTCGCTCGCGACTCGCGTCAGAGTTGCGGGGAGTCGCGCGGTCGGATGCCATTAGGTCGTATGCCTCTAGGTTTGCCTAAGGTATGTGTCATATGCCTATAGGTCTATAGGTCGTATGTCTCTAGGTATGCCTTTAGGTCATATGCCTCCTGGTCATATGCTGCGTCGCTCCCCTGCCCAAGCGACCTGACGCACCTATTATTGCTAATTTCATTATTATCCATTAAATTGTAAATTTTATTGAGTCTACTATTGTATTCGAATTTCTCCTGTTTGAAAAGGCTGATATAAATATAGTGATAATATTTGGCGAAATTTTTTGAATTAAGATTCGGTAATAGTGTAACCTATATAATGTGCGTAATTTATGGGATCGATGAGAATATTCCTACGTGATAAAACCAAACAATAGCTTTTTGTATATTTCTATTGTTCGTAGGATTTACATGCAGTCACTTTAACTATTGTACGGTACGTGTATCTTTTGTACGATTTGAATAGATTTTGTAATTTAAAAGTATCGAGGAACGGCAAAATATGAAAATCGTAAATAAACCTCATGTCAAAGCGCATAATCTCGTTCTTAATACGTATGTGAAGTCACAATACCTAAATATATTTTCAAAGTTCTGTTATATAATAATAAATATATTCTGATTCAGGAAGCCCGATAGTCCTGAAACAGATATCTCATACATTTGTATTTAAAATGGTTAATGTCACAAAGAGGTCACCAGGACTTCTTAAACAGGCCATCTATGTTGTATTCTGTTGTAAAATCGTGTTTCAATAACTACAGGGTTTCAGAGTGTCGGCCTGCTGACCATGAGAATTGAGCCCATTATATTTATTTTAGTAGCAACTATGCCCGTTTGAAATATATCACGAAGGCCAGAGAACTCTTCGAAGTTTTGACTTTGGTATGGAAGTGGATTTTGAAATAATTTTAATTCCTATTTCTGCTGAACACTTCAAATACATGAGTTTTACAATTAATAAGATCTAGCAGTGAAATTGAAATTATTTCTTAGTCTAGTACTATCAAGCCCTACCTATTAAATTATATTCTAACACGCACATGCAAGATCATTCTGTACATGTATGTAACTCCATCTAAGAACTTCTAATAATTACGTGAATTACTCAATATTATGTACGAATACATCTATTTTTGATATTGCCTAAAGAGGCTTTTGAGCTTCAATATTTAAAATTTGAATTTATATAAAATATTGCTAAAAGCAGTTTCCTGACATTATTTGGCCCATGTATTTCCTTGTATCATAAAACTATTCACACAAACATAAATATCTAATATCTACCTACGTATGTAACAAAACTTGTATATTGATAAAACTGTAACACCTAAGGAAATAGATCAAACTTACATTATATAAATAAGTACAATACAATACATTATGGTACAGGAAGCAAAGGGATTCGTTGGGCTGTGATGTACAGAGTGTAATGTGGAAAGGTGCAGTCAAATTTTATGGGATTGTTAGGAGTTATTCTGAGTTTTTACTTTATGAAACCGATTTCGTCAACCCGATTTTTTACTTCTCCACATTTTGGTTTTGACCCGAGCTAACAGCCGATTTTCAATATGACTACACGTTTATTTGTGTTACAACCTTACGTAGTATTTGAGTGGTCCACCTTCCCGTGGCTTACTGTACCAACATGAACGTAAGCAATATATCATTGTATGTGTATCTCTTATAATGTACTTGTATAGTTAAAGTTCAGCTACAATACGGTACTGCTCTGCGCCCGCGCAACCGATGGTTACAACTCTCAATATTTTGTACACTTCGATAAATTACTTTACGACACCAAAACCTGATAAGATAAATAAAAAACAGGAGTAAATATTTAAAATCGTTGTTTTAATAACCAGCTTCCTGTAACTATAGGCCCCTCTATGCTTTTGAAGGTTAAAAACTAAATCAGTGTCGTCAGAATATCTTATTACTACGTAATTTAAGTAATTTACTTGGTAATTAGAACTTACGGTTTACTGTATCTATTCTAGACATTCTAATTCATCCAAGTAATAAAAGGCTATTCTTACATACGATAAGGAATACTGCTGTTAAAATAGTATTAATCTTGCTCTTTTGAAGATGATTCCACAGAGTAACGTTTATGTTGAACTCTGATCAGATTTTCCAATACAGCTGGATAAAAATGGTCTCTTTGTTTATTAATCCAGTCAAGATCTACATCCGTGCTTGCCGGTCGGGTCATTCTGAATGTTTTATATGTTGTTTGTGTCTAAACCAGCATTAAAATACCAGATTTGCAAGTTCCAAAGTGCTGTGCGAGCGACGATGGATCTAAAAATAAAAATAAAACGAATTAAAACAGCAAAAATTTGGAACCATGGCGACCTATACTATATAATACAACTATTGATTCCCATAGTAAAGTTCCTCGAAAGTTAGCGAAAGCCAAGTAGGTAGTAATAATAATCTTGTTTGGAGAAAATTGACTTTTTTTTCGCGCGGCCATTAAACCGAACCTTGTTTTTCTAGTGCAGAATAGTGTAACGAATAAAACTTAGTACAACATACCTACCTCTACACACGTACCTCTACACTCAGTCCGGACTGAGCCAGAGAAGCTCAAAGTTTGTAACATTTATTAGGTTTTTGAGATGTATTGGTATCCTAGGGGCAAGTTAAGTGTGCAAACGTAATTAAAATCACAGCGTAATCATGGCTCAGCTTGGCTCCGTGATCCGGATCAATCGTTGTGGTAAAGAAACCCCAAGTGTGCTCGTTTTTTGGATGGGTCAAGTAAAAAATAGAAAAACAAGGATGGCCGCGCGAAAAAAAAGGCATTAC
The DNA here is from genome assembly GCA_963457715.1 of Argyresthia albistria. Classification (NCBI taxonomy): domain Eukaryota; kingdom Metazoa; phylum Arthropoda; class Insecta; order Lepidoptera; family Argyresthiidae; genus Argyresthia; species Argyresthia albistria. Next base: position 7,843,045 of record OY735256.1, on the reverse strand, counting down.
CCATTGTCCTTTCGTCTGCTTTAATTTAAATTTATGTATAGTGAGATATTGAGCAAAAACTGAAAAATAACCGAAAATTTCATGGTAGGTATTTTGGGTACACCGCCGCTTGTACAGCACTTTGGAAATTTCAAATCTGGTATTTTAAGACTGGTTTAGGACCGAACAAAATAAAAAGAAATTCGAATCGACCCGACTTTGTGCAAGTACTATTTTTTTTAAACTCCAACGCCATCTATGGCTTAGTTGGTGCACTTCTTCAGGTGTGTGCGCATGTTAGACGACTGTGTAAAGGCGAGGTGGCACCGGGGGCAGGAATAGGGCTTCGCCCCCGTATGGAAGTTGAGGTGAGACTTCAGATGGTGCTTCTTGGTGAAGGACTTCGGGCAAAGCGTGCAAGAGAAGGGTTTTACTCCTGGAAAGGCGAAAATTTTACTTTAGCGAAAAATGAGCTTTTTGAATTTACGTTCATAATACAACAAATTGTACACAATTTAAAGACTAGCGATCAACAATGAGTTTAATAAATTGTAAGCTCCATCAAATCAAAAATTAAAAGACTGCTTATTCGTAGTTCGTAGCTGCTACTCTGCTACGAAAGCGTTACGAGCTCGTTAACGTTTCAACTAATGTTTCATATAGTAAAATATAAAAGTATATCAATGTGTCTCCTAAAAATAAATACGACCCAACAAAAAAAAAACGTCAAGCCATTTTTCATACGGGGTGGCAGAGGCACAGTTAGTAACATCATCATAAATATCAACTTAGTAAATAAATTGTTTGCTGCGCATTACCACAGGGCCTGTAGACAATATGCAATGCACTTTTCCGGCTCTAGACTCTAGAGTCTAGCCACCATTGATATTCTCAATAAAACAAGGTCCAAGCAAACGAGATCCCCAATCACCTGTATGCAGCCTGAGATGCAGGGTCATGTTGGACCGGTCGGCGAACCGTTTCTCACAGTGAGGGCAGGCGTAGGGCCGCTCGCCCGAGTGCGTGCGCTGATGCTGCTTCAGCAACATCTTGCGGGAGAACGCCTTGCCGCACTCCTCGCACACATGGGGTTTCACGCCTGCGGGAGGGAGACGGATATAGTAACTGGACGTACAGTCTTCCAAAGATCTTTCCATCTTCCAAAGATCCCAAGAGATTTTGGCCGGCCACATACAGTACGGAATTATCGCGAACGCAGTAAACTCATACATATCTATGGGTCTACCACATACATACGGAATTTTTCCGTTCGGAATTTTCGCGGATTCGGATGGGATTGAATCCCGTTTCAGAATTCCGAATCGGAAGAATTCCGACTGTATGTGGCCGGCCTTTGGCGCGTGAGTGACGTTTACAGGGGGGCCGGTGCAACATCACATCATCAATCATTAGTTACACCTGTCACCGCACGCAACGCAGAGAGGCAACGGATTTTCCCGGTTGTCTATGCATTGCTATGGATCTGACATTTCCGGAGACAGATGCAGGCGGTAGGGATGGTGGAGGCGGTTCCAGTTCCATAGGAATTCATAGACAACAATCAAAATCCGTTGCCCGCCTGCTTTGTGAGTCAATCAATGTACGTCCAGCTATACAAGGAATGACGGGCAGAGCCCCAAGGTGAGAGATTGGCCGGACAAATCTGCTTCTTATCTGTACCTACATGTAATTTAAATAAAACATAACATAACAGCGTCACGTTTTTTTTTCATACGGAGTACATAGGCAGAATAGTGTCAGCATGATTAGCGATATTCATGATATAATTTTGAGTAACAGGGTTTAGTTAATCCATCGTAGCAGTCATGAAACAAGTAAGGATTCCTCGCGATATCTTTCATGACCCCGTTAGAACATCCGTATACTGTACTACCATACCGGACTTATGTTTTATCAATATGCTGATCCAACGATAGATACTATAGTATAGGCTCTGTCTAGTTTAGATCTCGAATAATCATTAATCTCAAACTCTAACTAGGAAACCATCCAATGAAAAACCTCTAATTGTAATGTGTCAAATAAAATATATTATTATTATTACTTGTGTGGATAAATATAGGCACCTGTGTGGATCCTGACATGCATGTTGTAGGCAACACGCTGATTAAATGACTTCGGACAAAGTTGACACTTATATTCCTTTCGGTTCCTGAAAAAAATGTTTACTCTTTAGTGTTTCCTTTCCGTATATTTTGTGGAACACTTGTCGAACAATGTATTAATTCGAGCCAAATAGTGTTCCATATAGAAAATTGCTCAGTTTGATGTCCTTTGAAACACCTTCAACCCCTTCCTTTGTGGGTGACATAGTCACAATTTATGCCTGATCACCCACCTGTGATCGCTGGCATTCAACCTTATCATATCCCCTCCAAATAGGGCCATCCCACATGACCGCGTTGCGGCGTCGGATTTCTGCGTTGCGGCGTCGGATCGCAAAAATCTGCCAACATTCCTTATGTAATTCGCCGCGAATTTTTGCGATGCGACGCCGCAACGCGGTCATGTGGGATGGCCCATAGGTACATACGACTACCAGCTCTATTAAACGCCCGCCAAATGCGACTGTTGATGGAGACGGATTTATCCTGGTTCAAAACAGGAAGCGCTGCTCCAGACGCAGCCGCAATCAGCGTGGCATCGCCCCCGCCGGCGAGTGCAACCTAAAAGCTGCCGCTCCCATGGCGCAGATATACCTTTCCAGGCTCGATGTAAATATGACCAAAGAGGACATTAAGCGTCACATCCAGGAAAGGATTAAGAAAGTCCAGGTTCCACCATGTGCGGTCAGAAGACGGTGACGCTACAGATAAGTCCTTTAGAGTCAAAAAGATCAAAGGACTTCCTGTCGTTCAAGCTTCGGGTGCCGGCGGAACTCAAGAAGATGTTCCTGGCCAAGGACTATTAGCCAGAAAGCATCGACTACCGACGCTATATGGAGGCGACACCGACCAGGAAGAAAATCCCTAGCTAGGCTAAAGTTAAGTTAGGTTAGTTTCATAAAATGTTCTAAATCTCAAGTTTTGAGGTATTTATCAATATGGGTTCTATACCTGAAATAAAAAGATGATTATTTTATTATTATTATAAACTCCATAAACAACTAAAACAAACACAGTACCTAATAAAATGAGCTACAGGACATATGTATATGACCCACCTATGAATCTTCATGTGGCTACTTAGATACCCTCGGTCGTTGAAGTACTTTCCACAGACAGTGCAGGTAGCAGCGAACTCTCTCGTCCCGCGATGCACAGACATGTGGTACTTATAGTTGCGCAGCTGTGAGAAGGTCTTTCCACAATCACTGCATGTAAAACGAGCAGTGGATGGGTGGCATTTCATGTGTGTCGCTAGCAAGTCGCTGTCTGGGTACACCTGGTAACACAATACACAAAACTTCATTTAATGTGTTATGAATTGACGATTATTGTACGCACAAAGGTAAACGTAGAGTTAAGTCGAACATTTTAATGAAAATCAAATTGAACTCTTAGGTCCACTAGCTATAGGCCCACTAGCTAGTGGCACTTACATTTCATAATACTTGTTAAAAGGCACCATTATATGTGTTTGACGACTGAACAAAATGTAAATAATTCACATATTAGGAGTTAAATTGTTGACAGACTTGTGAGTAAGCTTGAAATTTATAGCTCGTCTAATGCATTGAAATGACAAACACAAAGTAGATAATACAGCTGAAGTGGATGCCTAGTTTTATTGCATGGCTGTCAATTCATATACCCAGCCAACATCATATCCAAAGAGCTTATGAATTGAATACAACTTTACAAACAGTTGTAATACATGAATATAAATAGCAGTAAAGGTGTGGTTGTTTTCACGGGACACGACGAAAGTTGGTAAAGTTTATAAATTATAGATTTTAGCGCATGTTTGATGGTTGTATACTTCACATTTTGTTCAGTAACTGCGGATTTCAATTGATTGACGGAAGCCTGCATCTCAGTTATTAATTGTTGTTTTTTTTAGGGTCTTGTAGTTGAAGGGTGCCGATCGGGACCATATTAATAAGCCTCCGCTGTCCGTCCGTCTGTCAGGGACTGAAACATTAGGGAACTGTAATTTTGACTGAATGTCGCTACAGCAACAAATAATAAACTGCATGCAACTTCATAATAAAACCGGCCAAGTGCGAGTCAGACTCGCGCACGAAGGGTTCCGTACCATTATCTATATAATTGGAACAAAAAGTAAACTTTAGAAAAAACCGACTTCCACAAACCCTATTTGATTAGATTGAGTTTAATACAAACTGTAACCCCTTATCCCCCCCCCCCCAGGGGAATTAATTTTGTCAAATCCCATATCAGTGCTACCCCACGCTACTAAGGAACCCCTGTACAAAGTTTCATGGCTCTAGGTCCATCGGTTTAGGCTATGCGTTGCCTGCCCGTCAGCCACGCATTGTATTTGAAAGCAAATATCATAAGGATGAAGGCTAGACAGGACCTATATTTTTCAACGCTGCTGTTTGAGGTTGTACTGACAAGGACTCCTTCTTATCTTTATGACAAACTTACCTGGTGTAAATCCCACAGAGTTGCTCCGTTCCTATTAATACCGCGACATAACAGTGCTGCTTTCCGTGGCAGTTTCAAATATCGTGCCACCAAGTGCTGGAACAATATACCGCCTCCTCTTCGGCGGCTCACTAGTAAAGCTGGTTTTAAAAATGCTTACAGAAATAAATTAATTCTCCAGCAGAAGGCTGAGGTGACGGTACGCAGCTAAAAGGAAAGATTTTTACGACTACATTCTGACATTGAACAATTGATTATATCTATTTAAATTAAAGCTAATCACCATTATAATTCATTTTCAATATGTTAGATAATAAATACAATTTTTTTTTCTTTTTATTGCCAATTCAATTCCAATTAAATTTCTAATACTAATTATTTCAATTTTCAATTCCATTAATAACATAACTAATTTCATTATTTAATTTTGATTTTCTTATGTAATTACTTATATAAATTAAATTGTGTAAGTACTTGAGCCACTGTTGTGCGTCCGCTTTGGCCCTGGCAGAATACCAGCGTCACAGATTCGTCTGTGACATTGCTGAGTCAGGGCCATTTCACTGCCGTGGTACAGTCACATAACCACACAGCTGTTAGGTACCTACTGTTTTTTGTTGTTATTAATTATGTGTGTGTACCATGTCAAATGAATAAATGAATTATCTATCTATCTATCTATCTATCTATTTGTACCTAGTATTGAGCAGATCTGGTGGCCATATGTGGTCTTCATCAGCAGTTCCGCATCACAATATTATGCTTACCATGTGCATTTGCACGAGTTATTTATTATGAAAAACACAAAAATCACTATAGGTCTAATCGGTCTAATTTTCCAAATCGGTCCATCCGTTTAGGCGCTATCGAGGCACATACATAAAAAAAAAAAAAAAAAACATCCGGACGCATTGTTAACCTCCTCCTTTGGGAAGTCGGTTAAAAAAACCGCAAAAAAACACGTTAATTGTATGGGAGCCCCCTTTATATTAAATTTATTTTGTTTTTAGTAAGTATTTGTTGTTATAGCGGGAACAGAAATACGTCATCTGTGAAAATATCAACTGTCTAGCTACCACGGTTCATGAGATACGGCCTGGTGACAGACAGACGGACGGACGGATATCTTGAGATTTTAAGGTACTTTCCCTCCAGGGCCCATTCGTTTGTTCCACCCTGTATATGTGTGATCTGTAACTGTATTTTTCATGAAATACCCAAAAAGTTTTGTTCAAATTATCATCTTATGTCAGAATAACTTTGTAGCTAGTTGAAAAATAACATTTGAATTGATTCAAAGCTTGCCTGGACGGATATCTTGAGATTTTAAGGTACTTTCCCTCCAGGGCCCATTCGTTTGTTCCACCCTGTATATGTGTGATCTGTAACTGTATTTTTCATGAAATACCCAAAAAGTTTTGTTCAAATTATCATCTTATGTCAGAATAACTTTGTAGCTAGTTGAAAAATAACATTTGAATTGATTCAAAGCTTGCTTGGACGGATATCTTGAGATTTTAAGGTACTTTCCCTCCAGGGCCCATTCGTTTGTTCCACCCTGTATATGTGTGATCTGTAACTGTATTTTTCATGAAATACCCAAAAAGTTTTGTTCAAATTATCATCTTATGTCAGAATAACTTTGTAGCTAGTTGAAAAATAACATTTGAATTGATTCAAAGCTTGCCGCGCTTTTAGGGCCTTTAGTACCTACTAAACGCCGCCGTAAGCAGCACTGTCTACAACCTACTCCTACTGGAAAACGTGAGACACCCATCTACAATTTCCGTACAATGAGGTTCACTCACTCATTATATCAATGTCATGCAGACTGCAAAACATCATTTCAACGCACCAAAGAGTATTTAATTAAAACATCACTGGCAGCCAAACTTGAAGTGGCCAAAAGGAAAAAATTAATTTCTGTGCTCTGAGATTTGTATGAAAACAAAAGTAATTAAAAACTATTAATTTTATAATTATTTTCTAAAAGTTCTACATAATAAATAGAGACGTCGTAATTCATCAATTAATATTTAAAGTCTTTGTAGAAGTCCGGGGACGACATTGCCATATCATTTAAATTTAGTTTCATTAAAAGAAGGCTTACCTACCAAAACAAAATGGCCTTGGTATAAACTTTTCAAGCGTGTTGTGAAGACGTATCTTGTACCGAGACCACTTTCAATTTGTAATATCTCTCGTATTTCAGTATTTGTGGTTGGTGCGACAACAGATATACACATTCTGTGAAAATTTCAGCTTTCTAGCTATTACGGTTCGTGCAGGCGGACCCGGTGACAGACGGACGGACGGACGGACGGACGGACGGACGGACGGACGGACAGCGAAGTCTCAGTAATAGGGTCCCGTTTGGCACCCTTCGGGTACGGAACCCTAAAAAGGGGGCCCTATACAATTACGTGTCTTTCCGTTGTTTCTTGTGCGGTGGGTAGGGAACGCTTTGTATGCATGGAAAAAGAAAAAAAACTCACCTGACAGCATATTTGACATTTTAGTTCGGTACTTTCAGTAACTGATTCAGGTAACTGCTTTTCACCTTCTGTTATTTCTGCACTTACCATATTTGTCAACAGAACATTTCCAGAATGTTCTCTTGGTAATTCGATGTTGTTGTTAGTATCGTTTGAGTTGCTTTCTGATTTCTATAACGTTAACAGTTCACGGTTAACAAAATAATGCTTATCTAATTTAAACAAAAACAGTTTAGTAATTCACACAAACAATTTTATATTCAGTTTCATGCCTACTCGCTGTAGACTGCCACGCGAGACATGCCGAGATCATATTATACTTACATGTATTTACCTGATATGGGTAATCTGGAAAACGCAATGTAATCAGCCTTGGAATATCAAGTGTGAGAGTGTATAGCGGGCATAGAAGGGAGGAAGGCAAGTGTAATATTATTTTATAAATGTAGGTTTGCTTACTTTGCTACGAAACGGCCTGTAACTTATTGGCAACTGAGGACACCACGGACTCTGCATCACACGATTAGAAATAGTCGCCTTAGTCGCACAACACCGGTCCACATCCTTCTGGGGTTTCTCTTGCTTGGTGTAAGTTTGATTATGTTGCGTAAGTGCACTGCTCAATATATTCTCTGTACTTCGAAGATCTAAATATACGTTTTTTTGAATTACACGATTTGGCAACTCTAGTATTGCAAGAGACATCGCAGTCGTGGCTTGAGTATTTTTTTCCAAATCTTTATCTCTTTGGTAAATTTTGGGACGTACTCTTAACTTATTTGTCTTTTCTTCCATAATTTCTACTGTGCTTCGTGGTTTTGCGTTTGAAATGACGTCGGCGGTGCAAGTATCCGCGGCCGCGTCTGTTGCAGCGGTAAGAGCGTCGACGCATCTGGAATTGTCATTTGCATTCATTAGGAACTCAGATGTGTTGTCCAGATTACCTTCATTGCGTATGGCCGGCACGCTCGCACTCAGCCCGTTACTGTTACCGTTCCGAGGATATGTCTCGGTAAATGAATCATGTCGGAGAGATTTCTTTTGGCGGTCTCTATGCTGCGACTGTAAATTTTCCGAATGAAGCTTCTGACTTTGATTTTTGTATCGTTCCAGTAATTTAAAAGTATTTGCAACGTCGTGTCTACTCGGGCTATGTGAATTGCGTTTGATTGTGATGATAAAACTTTCATCCATATCAGATGGTGAATACAAGGAAACTTTTGGGGCATGAAGACTTTTGGATATTTCGCTACTGTTCATCCCAATGACTCCAATTTTGTCGTTAAATCCCTGTAAATCTTTTTGGATATTATCCAAAACTTGCTTGTCTACGTAGATCTTCAACGCTATGATGATGTCTAGAAAGGACTCGACTCTCGATCTCGGCACGACCACCTCTCCGTTGTAAATGTAAAAGAGCACAGACAACATGCTGTCCAGCTCGAAATCTGGCAAGACGATCAGTGTCGGCGAGTCGTCGTCGTGGCAAGATATGAAGAGTTTCTGTAATGAAAATTGATAATAAATAATAGAGTAATTAATGTCGAGTGTTTGTTTATATTTTGAAAGAATTTGGACAAAGAACTAAGTAAGTAAGAAGATCTTTAAAGAAATTGCGAACTATTAAGCTGGACGCTCATGATGCCAAGATGCCTCTTGCCTCTGCGCGTATGAGTGTCGGATGGAGGATGCCGACAGTATGCGTTTGCATAGAACTTCGTACAGCGTATTCAAATGCGATGAATGTGTTGCGGCTGTCATAATTATGGTTTTATCATTATCCACTGAAAACATCCTAACCTTCATAAAAGCACTAACGCTGGCCAGCACAGCGCGATGTGCACCGATCGTCCGTCCTCCGCACACCAAGCTGACGTCACACCAGTCCGCCGCATGCGCAGCCGCCGCCCCACACAGCCATTCGCACATCTAAACAACAATCAACACCACCAATTAGTAACTCGTAAACCCACCCGACACCCGACCTCCGACACAATGAAAATTCAGATGCCCCTTTCTCTGCGAAACTAGTTTCACCGTTACCCGCCTCATGTAATTCAATTTTCCAACAATTTTGCGGAACCCTAACAGCGATCCAGTGAGTACCCATCACGAATTCGAACGTGGGTAAACACCATCTATGTTCGTGGCACACTTTTAAATGTTCTGTTCTCGTGTAAACAGTCGTTGCCTCAGCACGGAGTCTCGCCTGTAGCGATGTGTAGACGGAACGGGCGCTGGACGCAAAATTAACTAAACACATACATGTGACCAGGTCAACGTTTTTAAAGTAGCACCACTCGTGAAAGTGCAGAGCAAATAGATCTGATCAAACACCAAAAAATGGTAGTGATTCTACCAACGACAACGTCTACTTAGGATGACAATTATGCGAAAAAAAAAACTGCTTCCCCCTAAAATCCAAATGTAGAGGCATCATTCGTTTCATACTTGAATGATAATGATAATACAAGAGTGTAAAAGTGCACAATCTAATGTCGTCATTACCTAATTCTATTCTATTCTTACTATAATTCTATAGAATAAATGGTACGCTATCATAGCAGAATGTGATATTTATTTTCAGGGCTCCTTTCAAAATACGGGCAAACGTAAATAAATTAATAATATTTCGATTTAGCAACAATTTTCAGTAGCAGTAGACCTAGCCTATCCACAATTCGCACTTCAGCATAAACATTATTTGTCAATTCCTCGTTACCTAACTACCTACATTATCGCACATCATCTGTTGCTGCTCTGAGATCAAAGAAAGCCTTACCGTTTATTACTTTCAATGGGTAACATTACCGATTTTTTCCACTCAATTGAATTAAAATCAAATGTTGGTTTGTGTAATTTCGCGTAGCGAAGTTTCTGATCACGTTTCGAAATACTTGAGAAATTTTATGTTGTGGGACTTAAACTACTTACAGCAAGTATTTGTATCTATACGTAGTAGGTACCTACACTGTATCCTTTACGTTTAGTTTACACTGTACTCCCGATGTTTACACTGTATCCCTCTATGGAGAAAAAAATTGTCCCAAGTTATTTTTTCCTGTTTCGTTACGATTTTACAGATGATTTGTATGTATGTAACTGAGTGGAAACAAAAATATGGAATTTTTGGGACACTTTTTCTCCATCGGGGTGAGAAGAGCTCATGATTCTGAATAGAAATGACGGAATCGCCGTTGTCCTATGAACCTGAAAATAAGTAATATCGCGTTATAAAACAAGCTTGCAAACTAGGCAGTCATTTCCTGAAGTTGCAGCTGAAGCTCCGCTAGTTTGATAGGTACCCGTGCTAGATGTCGCCCTCCAGAAGGCTTAATTTATTGGATTGAAGATGTTTTTTAAGAAGACCGCGTTGGATATCAATTTAAATGGCTTCATTAGCACATTCACGGGTCTTGCTCGCCGCTTCGCTTGTATTTAGTCGACTTATTAGAAGGTCTCATTAGACCGATGTTTAGAGTTTGAGTTGTTTATTGACCATACGAGTATTTGACAATGAATATCATCAATCATGTCACGTGACGTGTATAAAAATTAGTTATTAGCTATTAGGCTTTTTATATTTAGACTAGCTTAAGCCCGCGACTTCGTCTGCGTAGTTACACTTTATGATCAAATTATTGATAGGTACATCCAGTTAATTTAGTCCATATAAACTTCCCATACAAAATTACTAACTTTAGTGGTCTGTTTGACCCCCTTAGGGTCCGATTTGAATGATGCCTACACCATAAAGCTACCCTCTTAACAGCCTTCTAGCTTTACCCATTTGAGCCCTGTGGCATGATTCTTGGGACTTCGATATACGGATATCGAGACCTATATTGACAGATTCCCAAACATAATCACTCGATATAGGTGTAGATATCGTATATCGAATGCGCGAGAATCGTTGGTTGGTTTGGTTGGTCTGAGGCGTATTTTTTCAAATCAATTCAAAAAAATATTGACCATAAAATCATACATATTACTTAGTCAACGTCAATATAATATTAATAGTTTTGTATACTACCGCCCGTTCGGAAGTTGTGGGCTTAGGGATGCAGCAAAGAAGGGCAAGAAACTCCCCCGTACCTCTTTTAAAATATGAGAGCCTTAAAAATACAATGTTATGTATTTCTACTTAAGTCTAAGGAAATACACCGAGAAGAGACGTACTGATTCAGTCCATCGCCCCTCTTTGGATTTCTGTGCGCTGAGATGGTAAAGACCATGCAGTTTTGTCATCTAAATACAGTTCGTATCGATATACAGTTCTCCCAAAGTAATAATGCGCATGGAGGTCTTACTCCGAACGTTCGGGTAACGAAAGTTATATCTTATAGGGGTGGGATATGATACTGTGTATTGATCTTGATCCTCGATCTCTTATTGACTCCCAGTTGCAATACGACCTCTGCAGATCTTTGAAGAAAATTCCTATGCGTATTATTACTTTGGGATAACTGTACTTATTTATCCCGCAAGGCGTAGTTCCTTCAGTCTGATCCGTATATCGTGACAACATAATTATTATAAAAATACTTTAACTTTACTTAGTTTAATTTTTTATTTAAATAATTCACAAAGTTGAAAACTTAAAAAAACTGACTTCGAGACCTTATTACTCAATCCTCTCTGCTCGCGTTGCAAATGTCGTCTAAAAACACGAAAACGAGCATAACATCTGTGTTTTGGCTGTTAAGTCCACACATATTACACAATATACTTAGACGAATATCGGTCCCTTCACACAAAGGAAACAATACGTGATTTTGTTTACCGTTGATACATTATACTTCTCAGATATTTTGATGTAGTAACCATAATACTGAACCGATTACTGATTCGTGAGTGCATTTTTTTTATTGTTTTGAGTGCTTAAGTTTTGTTGTACGATGGTACGGACGGGACCCTTCGAGTTCGAGTCCGACCTGCACTTGACCGATTTTTATTTACACCTCCACCTGTAACCCCCGTGTACTACATGTTTACAAATAAAATGAATATATATTATTTTATCAACCGACTTCAAAAAAAGGAGGAGGTTCTCAATTCGACCCGTATGTTTTTTTTTTTTTTTTTTTTTTTTTTTTTTTTTTTTTTTTTTTTTTTTTTTTTCTATGTTTGTTACGCGATTGCTCCGCCAATTATGAACCGATTTGAACAAATCTTTTTTCGGCGTATAGGTAATATCTCAAGGGTGGTCCCATTGACACCAGGTCAGGATCTGATGATGGGATCCTGGAGAAATCGAGGGAACTCTTCAAATATTATAGGCAGACCTTTAGGGATTTTTGTGTTTTTCATAATAACTCGTGCAAATGCACATGGTAAGCATAATATTGTGATGCGGAACTGCTGATGAAGACCACATATGGCCACCAGATCTGCTCAATACTAGGTACAAATACAATGCGTGGCTGACGGGCAGGCAACGCATAGCCTAAACCGGTGGACCTAGAGCCATGGAAGTTTGTACAGGGGTTCCTTAGTAGCGTGGGGTAGCACTGATATGGGATTTGACAAAATTAATTCCCCAAGGGGGGGGGATAAGGGGTTACAGTTTGTATTAAACTCAATCTAATCAAATAGGGTTTGTGGAAGTCGGTTTTTTCTAAAGTTTACTTTTTGTTTAAATTATTTATTTACAAACACGCAGAAGTAACCACATCCGACAGATATAGGAACGAAATTCCTACAAACCTCGTAACACAGCGGTGAAAGGTTAATTTGAAATTAAAACTCTCAATGCACATGTGGTCGTTTGTTAATAAAATCGGTCAAGTGCGGTTCGGAGCAGCACACGAAGGGTTCCATACCATCGTAGAGCTTGTCTAAGCTGAAATGACGCGCCCCACTCCTTGGTTTTGTATTTACTTGTCATACAAAACCAAGGAGTGGGGCGCGTCATTTCAGCTTAGACGAGCTCTACAACAAAACGTTTGTACACTAAAAAATAAAAAATAAAGATTAATACCCTCACGAGAATTTGATCCCAGGGCTTACCGATTGCGCGACCTACTTCATAACGGCTGCGCTACCACAACGATGTGTGTAGACGCGAAATATACGATCATATTGAATATTGATATCATTAGGGTACCGTACCCGAAGGGTGCCAAACGAGACCCTATTACTAAGGCCACGCTGTCCGTCTGTCTGTCTGTCTGTCCGTCTGTCTGTCTGTCTGTCCGTCAGCGGGTTCTAGAGCACGAACCGTAATAGCCAGAAAGTTGAAATTTTCACAGAGTCTGTTGCCGCTGCAACAACAACAAATACTGAAATACGAGAGATATTACAAATTAAAGGGGGTCCCCATACAAAAGACGTGTTTCAGTTTTATTTTTATTTTACTTAAGCACTCAATGCTTAAGTTGTGTTGTACGATGGTACGGTACCCTTCTTGTGCGATTCCGACTCGCACTTGACCGATTATTATTTTAATATATCGCGAGGTGTATCAAAAAAAGTCTCTTGTATTGGGACCCTCCTTTAATTTATAAAATCTCGTGTAGTTCATTATTTAAATCTGTAGCGGCAATAGAAATGCAAAGTGTGAAGTATGTGAAAGAATATCGAACATTTTTGTATGGTCAGCGGTCAGGTACCGAAAGGCCATTACTGCCATGTTGTCTGGTAGAATAGTCCCTATTGCATGATCTTTATCACCGTCTGATTATATTGATTTATTGATTTGGGAGTATTTTGGACCCCAATAAAAGACAAATTATTGGACTTATTTTATTATTTCTCTTGTTATCGACGCGAAATTTTGTCATCATTGATTTACTTCACATTGTTTCTTACAATTATTTATTGTTTTCGAATTAACCGTGAAGAACTGGAAAAAGTCCCAAAAAATTGCGGTTTTTTGCCCCCAAAAGTTTGCACGAGCTTTATTTGTTCGGAAAATTGGATGTGGCATTACTGAATAGCCACAACCCACATAAGTTCTTACTTAAGTTTCGTTGAATTCGGAATTTTCTCGACGGGGGTAACTGGGGTACTTGCATACCCTAAAATTTCGCTTTTTCGTGTTCACCTATAAAGCATATAGGTATCCATCGATAGAGAATTTAATTACAAACAAAATAATATGTTCTTTGACAAATGTCGTAAATAGTAGTCGTTTCTGAAATAATTCAGATTAAATAATATGTAAAAATTTAATTTACGTGCATATTCAGACTTTTACATTTTGTCAAGGATTTTTTTTCGAATTTGTTTGTTTGAAAATTAAAATTTCTATCGATGAACATATGTTTTATAGGTATACACGGAAAAGCGTAATTTTAGGTAATTTCTTTGAAGGTATCCCAGAAAAGTTCGATGTTCTTTCAACCTATTACGTTTCGCCCCAGAGAGCCCTCTGACGGACAGACAGATAGACGGACGGACAGCGGATGCTTAGTATTAGTATTAGGGTCACGTTTGCCACCCTTCAAGAAAGGAACCCTAAAAGGTAGGTATCTGTATATCAGTTATAGATTCCTGTTTCGACCATTCCGTTGGGAACCGTTTGTAACTAAGTAACTGAGACTTTATGGAGAGAGAATTAAAATATTCTATGAAGATACGACTACAAGAATGTAAACGTAATCAATCACACGGTAATTATAGAGACAGTTAACCTTTTATGAATACGCTATTGTGTTACACTGGTATTTAAACAGCCCTACTCATTTTTTTGTAACTTAGCTATCAAATGCATAATTTGCTTGCGTACATAACATTATTCTATGTAGCGACCCGCCGCCGATTCTTATATGGCGTGGCAGAGGTCCAATTTCATTTATCATTGCAACATCCCATTTGAGAAATATCTAAAACCAATTTGACCAGGTTAAATATATACGCTACTCGTATACATACATACATGCAACAGATATAAAGGAGACGCATAGTCCTGTCAATTACAGTTAATATTTTAATACTGACTAAATACCAATAGGTCAATGAATACGGTAAGGGTAGGTACTCACTTTCAGGTTTTCAGGAATTCTTGAATCACACAAATTAACACTAGCTTTATGATTACGTGCGTCTGTATAGCTCTTAGAGCCACCCCTGCTCGTTTTTCAGTCGTTTATGAAGTTAGTGAAATTATCACTTTAATTATGTAAATAAATCTGGTGGTAGCGGCAGCACGCTAGTCCTCCGAAGTTGGACTGCGCGTGCACACGCACCGGCAGGCTTCGCTTCTGACCCTCCTCCGTCGATGTAGAGTAAACCTAACCTTACGAGATTGAGCTTGCATGCGGGTCCGTACCGGACGCATCAGAGGTGTTGCAGACACCGTACGTAAAATGGGCCTATTAGACTACGCTGTCGGCAGGGCCCTGTCTGACTCACTGTCTCTTTCTAGTCGTTCCATATGAGTGAGACGTCTATACAAATCGTGCCCTGCCGACAGCGTAATGTAATAAGCTCTGATGGCTTATGTCGGCATACGATACGGGTAATGGGCCTATTAGACTACGCTGTCGGCAGGGCCCTGTCTGACTCACTGTCTCTTTCTAGTCGATCCATCCATATGTTCAAAATTGCATATTGTTCAAAATTGCCTGTGTACCCTCTGGGAAGTAACTGTCTCCCATGATACAGGTTTTTCCTACTTTGGGAGGCAGGGACCTTAAATCTGTAAAATGTTACTATTTTGAACAATAAATTATTCTTATTCTTATGAGTTGAGACGTCTATACAAATCGTGCTCTGCCGACAGCGTAATGTAATAAGCTCTGTATTCTGTTTGACATTTCCTAAGTTTACATTACTTTTAGCACCTCTGACCTCTTTGACTCGAGGCTGATAAAATTTTTCGTTGGTTACTTTAGACATTTACATAGTTCCTAAGCATTCCTAGTGGATATTGGTTAAAAAAAAATTGTTTTCCTTGATAGGTCGTGAATTTTCAGATGTGTTGGTAACCCTGAATTGCACGAAACTATTTTGAAATTTAAGTTGTCACTTTACAGTTTACAGTTATCGAGAATCTCATGGGATAGTTATATTTGTTTCTATCTCTCACCATTGAACTCTTTATTAATCTGTGACCATTGTAAGTTTGTTCGGTCTATAGTCCTTATGAGACATATCGATTACAAGTATTATAATTTTAAAATAAGTGTAAGGCATTTTTCTATCACAATTTTTAGTAGCTTCGTGGTCTAGTGGATTTGTCATTTGACGCAGGAGATGCAGGTTCGAATCCGGTGCTGAACCATGGAGATAATTTAATTTATTGCACATTATACGGATGTTCTAAAGATAGGAAAAACATCTTGCCCAATCCGAGTGAACCTTCATTACTCTGTTACTGCGGCATGGTTGTATTGAATATCTCCCTAAAAGTGGGCACTGGGCACAATTGAGCCTCTGCCACCCTTTATGGGAAAAGGCGTGATGCTATTTATTGGTGGCTGGTAGTACGTACAAGTAAATATGTAGTACGCTTTACACTCTTAATATTTGTCGCATTTAATTAAAGTATCTCTAACACAACATTTTGTTTTAGTAGCAATTACCAGCTTACAAATGCTTGACTTTTTCAATTATCACAATTAATCTACCTAATAACCAAGTTGTTAACCGAATTAAAAACAAGAAACCGGTAATTTGTTCTGCAGTTAGACAATTAAACGTTGCCGTTTAGAGGTTTTATTGAACCAAGTTGGACGTCCGTTATCATTTATAATGGTAGAGATAACCATCTACAAACTTCTTGGTCTCAAAAATTATTTGTAAAAATTGTTTTGGGAATTTTCCCCCCTACCGCGCAACCGGTGTCGGCATCGGCATCGTGTTAAACACGCAAGAATGAACTTTATCATTATGACAATACGGCAAGTCTAACACGAAGCCGATGCCGACAGCGGCTGCGCGGTAGGGCCCCAGGTTGTACCTACCTCAAGAATCAAAATAGGGGTGATCTCAAAATTATTTGATAAATCAAATGAAATATCTAATTTAGTCATAGTTTAACAACAGTAGGCCTAGACAAAGTTAATAACGCTACGAAAACGAAACGAAACGAAAACTCAAAATGTATGCGATTTCACATTTGGTGACGCTAGCGTAGCGTGACCAAACGTCAAATCGCAAACATATTCTTAGCGTTTCGTGCGAACGATAATAGCGTTTTGCAATTTTGCATCTTATCTACAGCGCTTTCGCAGTCCGATCCGAATCCGAGCCGAACCGAAATCTCAATAGATAAGAGTTCAAGGATGAGAGAGATTGACAGAAGCTCTAGTGCGTTAACTACCAGACTACCATAGAAATAGTTTTAAGACTAATCCGTACCGTACTTTCACAGGTCCGAATCTGATTCGGATCGGACTTTAGCGATCCCATGGCGTGGGACTTAGATCATCTAATCAATCGCGATGGATCGCGTCTCGATCTTCTCGAAGCACCTACCTATCCCAGACTATCCCTTCTGGACTCTTGAGCTATTTTCGTGCGTCTCATAGGAAATTTCGCAATGTAATATAATAACAGGTTCGCTCTCATAAGCCGAAGAAAAATATATAAGCACACCGGTTGATAAATTTTAGTATGGAGAACTTAGAGACGTCGACGGCACAGGCCCTGTATATGAGAAAAAACTCTACTTTCACATTTGTGCGCTCAGCCATCAATCAGGATCTCTTCGAGTTACCATAACTACTGACTAGCTCGTTCAATAGAAGAAAAGACCCAGTACTTTTGTGCTCTTTTTCATAGGTATTGGACTTTATTGTTATTTATTACAGATGGAGGCATATTAACTTGAGCATGGTTTGACGTAGTGGGGGAACTCTCTCGCTGTCTCAATCACCACTAAAGAGACGCCTTCAAGGTCATGGGTCAAGATGAGTGCCTTCAAGTGTACGACGATGTGGCTTGGCGGGCTACACACGACATGATATCGGTGGCGATCTAGGGTGTAAAAAGGTGATAAACTGGAGCCGCCTGCTGTGTGCGCTTAAAGTGGTGTACTCACACACAGCAGGCGGCTCCAGTTTATCATCTTTTTACACCCTAGATCAACTCGTGTGTAACCCGCTTGAAAATCGCGGGCAGTGGAGTGTGCACGGACGAGCAGCTAGTACGAGCTAGTAGAGTGCAGTGAATTAGGAATCGGTAAGCTTTGTCAGCTAATAGAATTATAAACAATAGACTACTTGTTCTGCAGTTTATTTTTTAAGAATATTTATGTACAGTGCACTTTTTAATGAAATAATCACTTTACTTAAATCTCACAACATCACGATTGGTTTGTATTTGCAATGCTACAGCTCATCAAACAAATTACCCTAATCTAATACATCTGGTTCAGCATCACTTTGTTTCACATGAGAACAGAAGAAAGACCCTTTAGTGGCATTAGAATCGTAACAGTCATTACAAATCAAGCCTTTATTTCCAAACATTTCAATTGGAACATTTACATATTAAATTTCATTTTAATTATGTTAATATTATTTAACATTCATTAAGCTTACATTGGGTTTATAAAATTATAATAATTATTATCTAAATTAAATTGCATTTCATTACAGACTAGTTAGCCCAATGCGCTAGACAAATACAATAAACATTAATTAATGGTGTTCCATAATTAATAATGCATTCCATTAGATAATTCAATACAATACAATTATATTTAGGTTTATGTTGTATGTATGTTTGTTGTTGTGTTAGATGTTTGTTTGGAGTGTCTCTTAACAGAGGCCTCCTCTAACATGACCTGGAGTCCTATTTTTGAAATCGCTCGTGTGATATAATTTTAAAAAACGAATGATTTTCGTTCGTTATATTCAATTCGCTCTGCAACGATTGGTCAGAACCACTCGTTGCGCAAGTCATACGAGCGATTATATCACACGAGTAGAGATGGGCGGTCTGGGTAAAAAGCATTTGGTATTTTACTGAGTTTTTAGCAAAATTGAGTATTTACTGAGTTTTTATCATTTACACTGAGTTTTTAGCCAAAATCGAGGCTATATAAACATTTTACTCTAGTTAATATCATAAAATAGCTTGGATTGATAAAGGGTCGTATTCCAGAACGAATCTCAAGATCAGTCTCAAGCTGAAATTACGTAAATCCGACTCAAATTTAAGTTTCACTCTCAAGCATCTCCTTTATTCTGAAAACTTACTCAAGAGTGCATCGCTGTGAATCGAGTCTTGAGACATTCACGGAGTAATAAACTACTTTAGGCCTGTTTTCATTTACAATTGGGAGGGAGGGAGGGAGGGAGGGAGGGAGTGAGGGAGGGTGGGAGGGAGGGGGAGAGTGAGAGGGAGGAAGGGGGAGAGAGAGAGAGAGATAGAGATAGAGATAGAGAGAGATATATAGAGAGAAAGATAGAGATAGAGATAGAGAGAGACAGAGAGAGATAGAGAGAGTGAGAAAGAGAGAAAGAGAGAAAAAGAGAAAGAGAGATAGAGAGAGAGATAGAGAGATATATAGAGAGAGATATACCTGACAGAGAGATATATACAGAGAGAGATAGATATAGAGATAGAGAGAGATATATAGAGAGAGATAGAGAGATAAAGAGAGATAGAGATAGAGAGAGATATAGAGAGAGATAGAGAGAGAAAGAAAGAGATAAAAAGAGAAAGAGAGAGATAGAGATAGAGAGAGAGAAAGAGCGAGAGAAGGATAGAGAGAGAGATAGATATAGAGAGAGATATAGAGATAGAGAGATAGAGATAGAGATATAGATAGAGATATAGATATAGATATAGATATAGATATAGATATAGATATAGATAGAGATAGAGATAGAGATAGAGATATAGATAGATATAGATATAGATATAGATAGCGATATAGATGGAGATAGCGATAGAGATGGAGATAGCGATAGAGATAGAGATAGACTAAGAGAGAAAAAGTAAAAGAGAGATAGAGATAGAGAGATAGAGAGAGAGTTCCCTTGGCCACCTTCCAGCTCCATCATCAGACCTAGGATCTCATTCGGGACCAAAGTACTTGTTAAGACGAATCAAATGAGCCCACACATGATAGGGTTGCGTCTTTTAGTAATGGAGTTCCCTTGGCCTCCTTCCGGCTCCATCATTGGACCCTGGATCTCATTCGGAACCAAAGTACTCGTCAAGACGGATCAAATGAGCCTTAACTCGATAGGGTTGGGTCGTTTGTTAACTGAGTTCCCTTGGCCACCTTCCGGCTCCATCATCAGACCCTGGAGTTCATTCGGGACCAAAGTACTCGTCAAAACGAATCATATGAGCCCAAACTCGATAGGGTTGCATCGTTTAGTAACATAGTTCCCTTGGCTAACTTCCGGCTCCATCTTCGGGTTCCAACATCAGACCCTGGACCCCATGCGGGATCAAAGTACTCGTCAAGACGAATCAAATGAGCCCACACATGATAGGGTTGCGTCTTTTGGCAACTGAGTTCCCTTGGCCTCCTTCCGTCTCCATCGTCAGATCAGCTATCAGTCAAAAAATATTGCTTTGTCATATAACTTACATACGTAAGCAAAATTTCAGCTCAATCGGATCACGGGAAGTGGATCAAAAGAGCGTTCGAAGATTCCGTTACATACAAACATGCAAACATACAAACATACAGACATACAAGTGAAGCTAATAAAAGCGTGTTAAATCGCTCCCATAACACCCTTTACTTTCATAATTATCAAGTAATCCACGATCTTGTATAAAAACAAGACTTCATAAAGTAAAAAATAAAATGCCTCGATTTCGGATAAATACTCAGTATAAACGGCATTTTACGGCTTTTTATCCAAGCTTGGATAAATACTGAGTCTTTTGCCCATCTCTACACACGAGCGATTTCAAAAATAGGGCTCCTGGCCACACTATGCTGAATTCAGTTGAATCTTTCACATTTCTTTGTTAGAGGGTGTTGGTCGGACTCTTTAATGAAATAATCACTTTACATAAATCTCACATCACGATTGGTTTATATTTGCAATGCTACAGCTCATCAAACAAATTACCATAATCTAATACATCTGGTTCAGCATCACTTTGTTTAACATGAGAACAGAAGAAAGACCCTTTAGTGGCATTAGAATCGTAACTGTCATTACAAATGCAATAAAACATACTTTTACAACATTTCCTACATTTTTTGGAATGCTTCCTTGTAATCTCTTCATCAAACTCACATGATATAAATTCATCAACAGATCTCAGCTCAACTTTATCATACATAGTATTCAGCAAGTGCTCATTAACATATTCATCAACCTTTTCAAATGTGTTAAGAACATTAAATGTTTGCTTCTGTTCCCTATTTAATACTTTTTCTAGCATAAATACAAAATGGTGGTGATAACATTGGAAAGTAATATTATCTTTATGCCTGTCTTTTAAGTCCTTCCATAGCTTGACACAACTTAGAGGAGTTTGATTAGAGCCACTAAACAGTGCTGGATTTGTTAGCAAAGCACTTGCAGCCATCACACCGTGGCACTGTGTAGTCTCATGCAGTTGGTCAGCTTCTTCCAAGGTCTTCACTCCTCCATTAGCAACTATTGGCACCTGTACCGAGTTACAAACTTCTCTAAGAGCAGCTGTATTCACATAACCACTACTCTTTTGAGCAGGCGTCCGACCATGCACTGTTATAAAGTTCACTCCACATTTTTCCATTTGTCGGCATATTTCAATTGTTTTGTTTAAGTCATTGAGAATTCTTATTTTGACTGAAATACTAAAACCTGTGGGGTGTGTATTTCTAACACTCTTGACTAAGTCAAATATTACTTTTGGTGTGTTTAGTAAACTGCAACCATATCCATCCTTCATAGCCCACCGTTGAGGGCAGCCGCAATTTAGATCCACTCCGTCAGCATACGGTGACAGTAGTTCTGTTGCATCTAGAAAGTCATTCACATTGTTTGCAGCAAATTGAACAATTAGAGGTGAATCATGATGTGTTGTAGAGAACTCACTTGCTCGGGCTTTTGAATTTTGGCAGAATGAGTCCGCTAAAATCATCGGCGTAAAACACAGGTCGACCCCATACCTGCAAGTAAGCAAGCTAATATAGATACATATTTGAAAACGTCAATATTCAACGTTATTACATAAGTTATTTAGTTCAATCATAAACTTACATCTTCACAAGTGTTCTAAACTGTACTTTGCTGTACCTCACCATCGGAGCACTAACTTTAAGATACGTTCCATTGTCCTTAGCAACTCTAAATAAATTATCTACATTCGTTTTCGTCTTCATTTAGTCTTTTTCTTGGTATTTGTTTATTTATCACTCGATATTTTGAACAAAAAAAACTTGACTCTGGAACACAGAACAATTTTTACTCTAGGGAGCTCTGGAATACTGTATCAGCTCAGTGTATCAGTTAGGTACTTAATAACATAACCTAAAAAATTAAGTGTGCTTGACATGACAGCTGACGTTTGTATTGAGCACACACAACACTACCCCCGATTAATACATGGATCGAACGAATCGCAGATTTTTCAACTCAAGCTCGTGCTCCATAATTTTTTGACAGGTGTCAAAGATCACTGCTTAGAGAACTACAGGTGATTGAATAGTTTTCTTAGGTTTTCTTGATCTTGAATCCTTCCTTCCTACAAGAATATAGATTGATTATAAAGAATATAATATTAGAAAACATGATTACTGTAAACTAGTACACACGTCCTTTATGAACATCATGGAAAAATTGGAAAAGGAGGAAAGATTGCACCGAATAAAAAGTAAAATAAATCTAACCTCACAAATAACTATAACCCATATTTGGTATACTTCTAACATTCATGATATTATTTACAGCTGGGGCTTTCCTAGCCACTGTGGCTGGGATTTCAGCATTTGGAGGATTCGGTGCTACATTGGCAGCAGCTAAAAAAGCTGACCCCAAATACTTCAACAAAGGTTAGGTTACATTGATATTTTATCAAATCAACAACGATCAATACGAATTCTACAAACCAATACCATTCAGATGTATTACACATTCTAATGTATTTTTCAGGTTTACATAGCAGTGCAGAATTTGCTGATGCAGGTGCTATATTAGCATTGAGAGCTCTTGGATGGGGCACTGTATATGCTGTAGCAGGAACATCTTTCATTTGTTATGGTATCTGGAAGCTTTCTGGAGCTAGAGATGTAAGATACTATAAACAATGACATCTCTCTACTTGCTATGTTATACTATTGCACAAAATTATATTGTCACTTTTATTTTCAGTTGAAAGAGTTTAGAGTGAAAATGGGCAGTATCTTACCAACTTTACCAAAAAACAATCCACCACAATCTAGGACAGAATTCAGTGGTCTGAATGATTTGATGACCTACATTGCAGAGGACTATGGGAAGAAAAAGTAGCTTAGATTATATTATTTAATTTATTGTAACAGTTTCTCTGTACATAACTGTATTGTAAATAGTGTAGGTACTTAGTTAATTATTGAGATAAATCTTGTTTTATCAAATGTTCTTTCTTGTATGATACTCCATCATTACAGCTCTGCTTGCAAGTGTAAACTGCTAGGACACCCCAGTCAATGCAGTTAAAGTCTATACCAACGTCGATGAAGTTAAGCAACTGAGGCATAATCTGGAATAGATGAAATTGTGTTTTAACATGATTTGACAAAGCTGTTGCTGTGGATGTTTGACTTTGTTTTTTTTTGTAAGAAAATCTTAGTCTATAAATTCCAACTGCTGCTACTGCAATTGCCACAAATTACCTGGAATTCAAACTGTCTTTCTCCATGGCAATATTCACAGTTTGGTATATCCACAATAGAGTTTCCTGTGATCCACAGAGGGCTGCCTCCCCTGTCATACCTCAGCACCTGGTCGGGGTGTCTGCTGACCCGCTTGCTGAACTTATTGAACACTTTATCCTCTGGTGCTGGTTGTGCATATTGTTGCAACTCATCCTCACTAATATTGCATAGTGTGCCAGCTTTCTTTTCCTGCATCATTTTTCGTAACTTATCCATTTCTTTGTTCTCATCAACATTGGTGGCATCTTCCTGAAATATTGATTCATCTATGTGAGTTGTGGCATTTTTACACAGTAACAACTTTTACGAAGTTCATAGCTAGTAGCACAATACCACAGAAGAGATAATAGTACTCCGTACAGAACGGCCACTCCCTTCCCCGCGCTGATTCAGATACCGCACCCCACCCCTGGCGTCAAAGGATTGGTTTAAAGAATCAATAGACAGGGCTGAACGCCGGACGAGTGACGACGCGTATACTTTAATATCGCTGCATTTGCCGCGCCACCAGCCCTAGCAAAGTTTATGCACACATTTGCACATATACAAACATCATTTGGTTATGTAGTAGTAATAGGTGATTATTTGACAAGCGTTCTATGGAGTGTCCGAGGTGTGACAATACTTAACCTCATCTTCTTCATCAACAACAAGCTCCCATTCTTTGAAAAGCAGACTTTTTCCAGATTCAGTGACTATGAAATCATTTGCAGCAAAAGTAGTTGCATCCTGTAATGATTGAATACCACATTTCATCAGTATCCTCGCGTAAGAACACAGGCCGGACAAACTAACTATAGTGAACAATAGATGTGGGAGCGAGAGGGGATTCTGTTTTATTCAAGACTAGCTGACCCAGCAGACTTCGTACTGCCTCAATTTAATATGAACTTTATTGAATAGCAATAAAGTTAAAATTGACTCTAGAAAACGATTGACTCTAGAAAACGTTTGTATGGGAAATAGAAAAGGGCTGTTTTTAGGGTTTTCTCGGAAATTATTCGATTTTTTCTCGCCTTTTAAACCTTCCCTAGACCTCCACGAACATTTCAAGACTAAGATAAGATAAATCCGTTCAGCCGTTCTCGAGTTTTAGTGAGACTAACGAACAGCAATTCATTTTTATATATATAGATAGATAGATGAATTACTGCTATGTACTTGAAAAGAATTATTACCTTTAATTCTGGGCATATTTGTTTATGTCCTCTTTGCCAGTCCAGAATCTGATGTTTTCGGCTACAATAAAATGCTTTCTTACACTTGGAACAATGTGAAGGACCTTTTCCCCCACATACATTGCATAGTTTAGGCCATTTTTCCATTGAAAATTCCTGTAAGTACTCAACACATTAGACATTTTACAAAACAATTTTGTGAGATACATAATAACACAATTTAACCTACCTTTGTATCAGTTTCTTCACATGGCTCATATGAATAGAAGTTATTACTTCTTGGAAGCTGGCTCCGAAATACAGCAAAATTTTTTGAACTGTTTGTGCGACAACATGACCCATTGCAACAAACAAATAGGAATATTGTTCGATGGAATGAGTTATCTGATTCCTCATAAGGCGCATAAACCTAGAAATACATAAGAATATAGCTATTACCGAATTTGATATTATAAACTATGAAGATTCTATGTGAAGACATTAAAAAAAAAACAGAAAATACATTAAGTATAGTTATTGTTCTGAGATTCGTACACACTACAAGTAGTGATTACTTTCTCTGTGCACACTACACACATCGATATTACACGGTACACGTCTCACTTACTTGGCATAGAAAAATTAAAGGCTCCTCACATAACTTGCAGGCAATTTCTGCAGGAGTTGGTAAGTTCTGGAGATCTAACCAAGCTGGTTTACCTCCAACTTTGCTTGGGAAAAACTTTGGATGCAGCAGTCTACTACTTATCTCTTCTAAAACACCAATATCGACTTTGTTTTCTGACATAATTTGATCTCTAAAACTTCCCAAAACGATTTATTTTTTACGCACGTGTCACGTTGGGAGACAAAATACAATTGGAGAAGTGTCTGGTCTGACTTCTGAGGGTCTGACTGACGAGAAGAAAGACAACTTCATACAAAAAAATCATTGACCTCATCTCAATGAAAAAAATTGATACGATTTACTAGCGCCACCTAGAAGTTGCCCAAAGCAACTATTTGGCGGCATATTTAAAATCCTACCATCATACCATTTTGATTATTTCTATTGACAGCAAATTCACTTGAAAAACATGAATTTTTAGTCATAACTAAAACGGATATTCCGTTTACCTATTTGTTTATTTACCTACCTCTTCTATTTGTTCTTTTGTATAACTGTAAATCGTTTTCGTAATCAGCTATTCCGGTGGCCGGCCTGGAGCTATTTTTCATTCGCTTGTGTGATATGATATAGGTATGACTTGCGCAACGAGTGGTTCTGACCTCTCGGCCTCTCGTTGCAGGGCGAATTGAATATAACAGCGAAAATCGGTAGAAAAGAGCGCTTGTTTGCGAGAGCAGCGAGAGCGATTGAGAAATAGAGCTCCAGGGGCTCACATTTTGTTAGTCACATACCCTTACGTATCGCAATAACTCTCAGTAATAAGTATTATAAAGTATCTATGGTAGTAATAATAATAACTTGCCGGATAGATAAGTCCTACATTACCTAAGATGAAATAACCTACTCAAATAAACCCAAGTATATATTTCATGTGTTTATTTTGTCTAGGAGCTTATCAGACAATCTCGTATCAACTATAAAAAGTAACAAAAAAGAAATATTGAAGCACATTCATAAACAAAATTAAGACAGTTAACAGATGTCAGAATTTAATTTGGTTTGTGAATGCACACTCAAGTCACAAGTTATTGATAACTTTTAGGTGCGATGCCCACTGAACAGACAAGACAGAGACACGAAAAAAGACGTAGACCTACGCTTGCATGGCACGATCTACACCCAGATACCCAACCGGGGGGAGAGGGGGCGCACGCCCGGGACACGCTAAAAATTCTAACATTTCGTCTGGCCACACACCAAGATTCCGTATGTCGCGGGAAGCAGGTTAACTTCACATTCGAGGAGGTATTAGAGCAGAGCGTTCAGAGGGGCGCACAGTGAAATAAAAAAAAACGGTCAAGTGCGGGTCCGAATCGCACACGAAGGGTACCGTACTATCGTATAACAAAACTTAAGCACTCAAAACATTAAAACATTTTTTTTTTGAACTCAAGAACTACTACGGATTGAGAGCCTACTTCATACCCGCTGAGCTACCTCAACAATGTAGGTTGACGCGAAATATACCATCACATTGAACACGCATTTCAATGTGTATGTGTATCAAAACAAGTCTGGGGACCCCATCGGTAGTATACAAGTCTGTGGGGGACCCTCTTTAATTTGTAATCTCTCGTATTTCAGTATTTGTTGTTGTTGCGGCAACAGATACATATTCTATGAAAATTTCAACTTTCTAGCTATTAAGGTTCATGCTTTAGGACCCGCTGACGGATGGACGGACAGCGGAGCCTTAGTAATAGGGTCCCGTTTGGCACCCTCCTGGTACGGTACCCTAACCTATGAACTAGGCTTGATCTATTTCGTACCCAAAAGGACATACCATGCAAGCGTTGTTGTTTGTCTTGTCGTGTCTCTATCTTGTCTGTTGAGTGGGCATCGCGCCTTATGTTTATATGGATACTATAGTACACAAGTAAAACTTTTACAATTCTTTACATTATTATAAAATAGATTAAAGTATTAAATACACGTTATATCTTATTTTTTACTAATATTTACATTACTACACAGCTAATTAAATTATAATAATTTAGAAGATGTGGTAAATGGACATGCAAAAAACTATCAACATTCATTCCGTTTAAATTTTTTGCATGAATCATTAACTGAATCATCTAGTTTAATTTTCCTAGTCTTCAGAAATGTATTGGTCTCACTGTCACTTGAATTTTGTCTGACACAGTTCAAACTGGAAACTTGATTATTTACACCTTGTTTATTTGCTTTTATATCACCAAAACTTTTGTTTTTGTTGCTAATTAACGAGTTAGCAAAGTCACTTGAAATCTTAATTGGTATTAGGATTTGATTCTTGTTATCACTTTTATCGACAAACTCTGGTTTGAGTTGCACTAGAGATCTGTTTTCGGAGTCACTTGATAGTCTTATTGCTTTTCTTAGATGTATAGTTTCTGAGGAGTCTGCATAGTTCCGTTTGACGACGATGTCTCCGCTGGGCATGTGCTTCACGAATGTGAGGGTCGCGTGCCCGCCGTCGACGGCGGCGTCGCTACCGTCCTTCGAGCCCGACCCGGCCTTCTCTTCGTCATCCTCTGTTTCAATTAATTTACCTGAAACCAAATACATAATAATCATTTTCCCAATTTTACAGAACGCTTAAAATGATATTCAGGAAGTTGCTATGATTATATCCTAGCAATTACTGAGTTAAAACAATAATTAATTACCATTTAAAGTAGGGAATGCAATATCTGGCAACGTCAAATGCGAGTCTGGGTTGTATTTGTCCATTAGCCTCTTGAGGAGGTCCGATATCTCTTCCCGCTTTCTGGTTACAATAATTTCATCAAACCAATTGGCTAGCAGTTTAATTGGTAAAGTGTAGTCCATGACCGGATGCTGAAATGAAAATATAGAGGGAAATAAGATAAAAGTTTTAAGCCACTACTACAGTTCAGATCCAACATGCACAGTTTAAGATTGTAAAAGCCTAGTACAGTCTTCATGCTCCAGGAATAAAGACTCATATTCTTCTCAAACCGGGTAACTAACTGAGAAATTTATTTCAATCACATGCTAATCATAAACTTAAAAAATAGGTCAAGTGCGGGTCGGAATCGCACACGAAGGGTACCGTACTATCGTATAACAAAACCTAAACACTCAAAACAATAAAACAAAAAAAAATGCCCTCACGAAGATTTGAACTCACGACCTACGGATTGTGAGCCTACATCATACCCGCTGAGGTACGGTTCGGGTACGGTACCCTAAAAATCAGGACGCATTTAGTTTTTTTTTCAAAAAGTTTAACAATACATGATTATAGTGAATTTATGACTCACCGTGAAAAAGTGCTCTACATACTGCAGCAGATACAAGCCACAGTCGGTGAAGTTATTCTGCTGTGGAATTTTCGGACAACTTCCCTTTATGTTATCCTTTGTGAAAACTTTGTTTTGAGCCATCTGAAACAGAAATAAGATTAAACGTTTCCCTTGAAGCTCTTGTGTAGGTAGCCAGTCTCATGTCAGGTTGGATTGCCCCAAAGCAAACGGATCTACAGGGTGTAGTCATATTTTAGAGGGTTGTTAGGGACATCATTCTGAGCAACTTTTACTATGAAACCGATTTGATCAGAGCAACTTTAATTTTTACTTCTTTATACAAATCAGCTGACCGCCCGGACAAAAACGTATGGAGCAATGAAAAATAAAGTTGCTCTGATCAAATCGGTTTCATAGTAAAAGTTACTCAGAATAGTCTCCCTAACAACCCCCTAAAATATGACTACACCCTTCTGCTGCACCCTGTATAATAGGAATAGGATGCATGAAATGATTGATCACTGACAAAAATCCGTCTGGGTATCTGGACCACATTCAGGAGTTCTTTATAATGAAACTATGATGATCATCGTCTGTTCAGATGCTGACACTTACTTTAGCCTGGTGTTCGCATGTGAGGTAGTCGCGGAGAGTGGCGACCACGCGAGATCGCGACGCACCCGCCAGAGAGTCGAATATCAGTATGCATGGCCTGGGATAGACAACATACATATGTGTTTGTACATGTGTTTTTATCGTAGTAAATAGGGACTTAATGATAGCTTATTTATCAAAGCAGTTCCCCAGTGTCTTTGAATTGTAATTAGAAAAAGACACTCATATAACTGTGGTCAAGGTTAATCCTCAAATTCTTTCAAGCCCTCTAGCAATCTCATTGGAAGCTTCTCAGTAGAAGTAAATTATGTGTCTTCTGAGGCAAAAGGGACAATAAAGAAATGGTTTTGGCAGGCATAGCTTTTGTTTACACCAGGATGAGTTGCACAAAACATGAACATTCGTTACATTTGTATGTAAATTAAAATACATACTGCTTCACTGGTTCATTTTTGCTCATGGGTGGTGGTGGCTCCACTTTCTTCTCAGGCACTGGTTTCTCCGCCTCTTCCTCATCTGAGTCACATTGCATGTCCAAATCACTTTCCTGCAATACAATTCATATTATAATTTTGTTGTTGCAGTTCGACTAATCTAGAGTAGAGATACAAATGATTCACATAAGTACATGTTATAAGTGTGTTGTGTATTCGTAGTTCACTTGGTGAACGACGCAGGCAACTAATAACCAGAAATCTCGGAATAAGGTATTATTGCCCATGTAAGACTAAGAATCTAAGAACGCATGTCCGAGATAGATACCCAAAATGCTAAACGAGAATCGTCGATATTAATCCATAAAAATTGTAAATCCGACTTGACGTCGCTCCGATAGTAAACATCGACGTAAAATAGTAGGTACTTGGTCTTAGCAGTCGTCGTGTGTTTACTAACGGAGTGACGTAACGAGCGAAACATCATGGCGGCTAGCGTTTCCGCGCGACAATGCACTATCGTAAATTAATTAATGACTTTAAGGCATTTATTGGTTTCACAAAATTTCTACTCATTTATCACGGCCTCAATTTTTTTTTCAAAAAAGTTTCCACAAAAGCAATAATACCCTAATATTAGAGGAACAATTAATTACCTCAGCCTCAGCCTCGTCTCGCTCACTGAGATTGTCCGAATCACAACTCAATGTAAGCTGTTCCTGTTTCGTGAGTGGTGTAATAGTCGTGCTCCCAATCTGCTGCACGGATGTGCGTCGTTCTGTAAAAGGTCCTGAGCATTTCAATTATTTTACCCATAAAACCCTACCCTACTGGAAAGAATATGGAATCCTCATTCAGTTGGTCAATAAAATGATAGATATAAACACAATATTTGTCTTACAAAAAAGGTCCATTCGGGCTATCTATCAACTAGATGCTAGGCAATCACTAAGGGACAAATTAAAAAATATCGATATACATTTATGAAAATATCATGTATACCAGAAAAAACATAGGTTTATTTAAGACTTAGGTCATAATCATAGTATTAGCACTAGAAATAGAAATAAGATTGCTATGCCCGCGTTCAGACTCAGTAAGGTTGCTCACTCTTTTATGGGAGTATGTGTTAGTTTTTATAATAAAATACCTAATGAAGCAACGGACCTACCAGAAAGGAGGTTCAAAAACTATGTCAAAAACGGCCTATTGAAGAAGTCTTATTACAGTGTAAAAGAATATTTAGATGACAAAACTGCATGGTCTTTACCATCTCAGCGCACAGAAATCCAAAGAGGGGCGATGGACTGAGTCAGTACGTCTCTCCTCGGTGTATTTCCTTAGACTTAAGTAGAAATACATAACATTGTATTTTTAAGGCTCTGATATTTTAAAAGAGGTACGGGGGAGTTTCTTGCCCTTCTTTGCTCCATCCCTAAGCCCACAACTTCCGAACAGGCGGTAGTATACAAAAATATTAATATTATATTGACGATGACTAAGTAATGTGGCCGATTCTCTAGGTTACACTTACTAAAATTAGTTTACAATATTAAGTCCGACAGCTCTTATGAGATCGCCATAGATTCCATTTTCAAACTTACTTTTGAATTATTTTAATGTACTGATGAACTAATTCAAAAGTGAGTTCGAAAATGAAATCTATGGCAACCGCGTAAGAGCGTCGGAGCTAATATTGTCAAGTAATTTTAGTGTGTGTGCCCTAGAGAATTGGCCCCACTATGTATGATTTTATGGTCAATAAAAATTTTGAACTGAACTGAACTGAATCTCTGAGATAGAGTAAATATTTACCTCGCTTCTTAATTTCTTGTGGGCTGACAGATCTGTTGTCAATCATGCTTCGGCAGCCGTCTAAGCTTGGGAAGCAAATAATCGCTACAAACCAGTGGCAGTTTTCATTGATGGGAACAACTATGAAGTCTTTGTCAAATATATTAATCTTCTTTGTCCAGGTCTTTACTCTTGCGTGGCGTTTTTGTGCTGCTGTGAGACTGCTGTCCCATTCGTGGGGATTTGAACTTCGATTGACTTTACTAGGCTTTGTTGTTAGTCTTTTGTAGAAAAATGTGCTAAATATGTGAGTCTTTTCTCTTTGAGCTGCTGTCAAGACATCATGAACTAAATGCTTCAAGTAGAAGTCGATTATCACATCATTCAGGAACTGGTCTTGTGCCAGGCACATGAAATCTTCAGTGTTGATTGAAATTCCTCCTTTCCCTGGTGGGTATATCAGTATTTGTCGTATGTCAGGTGGGTTGTTGGAACTGTAAAGAAACAAATGTTATAAAGGGTGTAACAGACAGAGGTGTAGTCATATTGTTGTTAGGAAAATCATTTGTAGTGAGAGTGGTACTTCCTAAGATGGAAAATGTAGGTCTTTGTGATTGGTTACTGTAGGTTATCTAAGAAGCAACACCATACTTACTTTTTAATGCCAGATGTGCTAGTTGAGCTGGATCTAGTACTCATTGCCATCCCCATTTTATTTGTGACAGTGTTGCCTTCCTTTGTACAGGTTCGTACTAGAATATCATTGGCTTCTCTAGTATTTAATTCATCCATGACTTTGCCAAATAATGTTTTCAATGCTGCCTTAGCATCATCTGAGATGAATTCTGGGAGTATTGTTATTCTCTTGTAGGGATCAGTTTTAGATATGGGGTTGTAGTATGGTCCTGACTCATCAATCATATCAAGTGCCTTTCTCACATATAACCCGCACTTGTTCATGGTGTATATAAATATAACAGGCAGCCCTTTCCCGAAATGTATCAAAATTCTAACAACTTCCTTCATTTGAATCTGGAGTGCAACATCCCGTGTTTCATCCTTCAGTGAAGGAGCTACAAGTTTTATCCCTTTACTAGATATGTATACCTGCAACAGAAGCACCAGTTATAAGGTATGTATAGCTGAATATATTTACACATGAATGTAGGAACTCTGCAAAGTAACTCGGGAAACTTGTACAACAATCATTGGATGCAAATGAGTTACTTACCTTTTCCTTTGGTGTGTATCGGTAGGAGCCTATTCTGATGGTTCTACAGCTGAAAGATGTGACAATGCCTTGAAGGGTGCTATGATCAACCTCTTCTCTGCTGCCATCTGTATAGGAAACGAAATATATGATAAAATTTAAGTTATGATTATTCTTCTCGAGTTGAGGGTCATTCAAACACGGGACATCGCACAGGAGTGACATCTGTGCATTTTATACCTACTTCTATTTATTTATTTATTTTATTGGTATCTACTATTTTATCTATATTTGTGCCATTACAGCAAACTAGCCAAGGAAGCCCAATAAAAAGACAAAATTACAATTTAAATAATTACAAAATCATTCAAAACAATACATTCACATTACATAACAAAATTTAAATAATTAAATTAATTCCAATTCAATTCATAAATAATTAAATTCAATAATGAGCGGACAGTACAGTCAAACATCATTCTCGCTGAACCTGCAACACTCTCGCACAATATAGTGGTGCTGCAGCCAACAGAGCGCTGTCCCGCGCCCGGACCAGCGGGGACTGCCGGCGCGCGCGCCGCTAGCAGCTGATGCCTGCGCGCACGTAGGTAGGTAGTTGTCAGGCACGTATAGCGCACATACTGCACTGACAAGCGCTGCGCAGTCACTGTCGCCTCGCAACAATCGACACAACGTCTGAAGCTGTTCGGTGTTACGTCTCACCTCTAGTGAGTTATATCCGAGCATACCTAATATAAAAGCGGATGGATAGAGATAAGGGTAGTATCCAAATTTTCTCTTATATAGGTATCTTAGAAAAGCTTTGTGTACCTTCTCGATGCGACGTATGAGCTTTCGTGCGGATTCCAAACAACCGAGCTAGATTTAAGTTTGGTTCTCACTAGGGCTGTGTATAGAAGCTGGACCACACCCAAGTTATGGAATCCCTTACTATTCCGTATCACAATTCTATGGCTGTAGCCTTAGCACGACTAGTGCGACAAGGGTTTTGTTGTGGTTAGATGAGGGACAGACATTTGCGGTTTAGTATAGCTCTGTGACAGAGCTCTCTTATCACGAGGAGTGATGCGGTCAACAAAACTTCATTGGTAACTCACGACAAGGCTCGGCATGCATTAGTCAGATTCAAATTCCTCACCATAAGCATTATTATTGTTATATTTCACGAAATATAGGGCCATACGAATAAAGGTAAGTACCTATCACCAGTCATTGGAAGGAAACAGTTAATTTTTGACTTTCGCTCGTATCATGTTCGTTTTACTTCAAGTATTAGGGCGTATTCAGGTAGAACGCTGGCTACCTGCGCCGACTGCCAGCGTTTATCGGCGCAGACAACAACTACATAAAGAAAGCAGGCAGAAGCTGACTGGCGCAGTCTCTCTGAGTAACAGCGCGTATCGGCGCTGGTCGGAGCGCATCGGCACTGGTTCGGCAAAAAAGTATACTGCCTGCGCCGACTACCCCGCGCGGGCCGGCGCCGATAAGCGCTGGCAGTCAGCTGTACACTTAGAATAGATGTAAAATGTTATGGTTTTCTCTATTCATTCGGCCCACAGTGCAAAGCACAACACGTTTTGTACCTTATCAGCACATAATAATATGTAGTAGATGTAGAATAGACGTCTTCCTCCTCCTGAGACCCGTGGGTAGTATTTTTGTCCTAAATTTAGGAAAAGTTCATTATTTTGTTCGAAATATGCTGTACCATGCCAAAATAGAAAAAGATTCTTCAAAAAAATCTACCCTGGGTCTCAGGAGGTTAAATATTTGAATGTTTAGAAGATATCTATTTCAACATCTACTAGTTACATATTATTTGTGCTGCTGTAAACCGAAATCTGAAATCGATTGACAGGGAGTCCCAAAAGTGACCCGTCACAGTGACACCGAAAGTAGGCCTGCTTAAGATGCATCTAATAAGCCTAACGTATTTTTTTCAATGATTCTGTCCAACATGCGATTGGTGGCAGCAGTTTCTATAAATGATTATATGGCGTGTTAGGCAGTCCCTTCCATTGATGGGTAGCCTAATATGGTTTTAGTTTGATCATATGTTATCCCAAACATGTTTCCGCTTCAACCTTCTTTAGGAAGGGAAAGTGCCCAGTGCTGAAGCCAATTTGTTTTTGTGTCTGTGGATCCTGCCCTTATCCCCTAACTGCATACCTAGGCCTGCTTAAGATGCATCTAATAAGCCTAACCATATAATAATATGGTTTCGTTGGTTTTGGACTGTATTACTAAACAATTAGATTGAAAACTGCGATGCATTTCGGGTTAGGCCATGCAATAAGGGGTTAAAGGTTGTTGTCAGATTATTCACTTCCTCTTTGACGCTTGGCATCTCTAGGTACCTATGCACTTTCTCATTTTTGGTAAACCATGAAGCGTTGACAATGGTCTTTAGGACACTGTTTCAGTTCATCACACTTTTTAGGGTTCCGTACCCGAAGGGTGCCAAACGGGACCCTATTACTGAGACTTCGCTGTCCGTCTGTCCGTCCGTCCGTCTGTCACCAGGCTGTATCTCATGAACCGTGGTAGCTAGACAGTTGAAATTTTCACAGATGATGTATTTCTGTTGCCGCTATAACAACAAATACTAAAAATCAAAAGAAATTTAATATAACGGGGGGCTCCCATACAACAAACGTGATTTTTTTTTGCTGTATATTGATAATGGTAGCAGGTAGACGCTTAAAATGTTCACAATATATTGAGTATATTATTTTATTTACTTAAAAAATAAATAATTAAATTAAAATTAAATTAATATTTAGGGAGGGGCTCCCATACATTTTTTTTTGCGGTTTTTTATAGATAATGGCACGGAACCCTTCGTGCGCGAGTCCGACTCGCACTTGGCCGGTTATTTGTATATGCTCTCTCCAAGTCTGTTTCCTGTTAACCCGGCGAGCATGAGGTTACACCAAGAATGAGGCAGGGTATTCCATGCCCAGAATATAATGTGTCTCTAGACAGTTATAGGTTTCTTTATTATTATGGAATTAAAATTAACTTTATAATAAGAAAGGAAAAAAATCTATCCGTCTTTTACTCAAACTATGCATTTCTGGGAACAAAATTTAAGGGTTTTCAATAATCAACAATTAAAACAAAATACAAGTGATAATAATTGAAACAAAAAGTAAACTTTAGAAAAAACCGACTTCCACAAACCCTATTTGATTAGTTTGAGTTTAATACAAACTGTAACCCCTTATCCCCCCCCCCCCCCCTTGGGGAATTAATTTTGTCAAATCCCATAACAGTTCTACCCCACGCTACTAAGGAACCCCTGTACAAAGTTTCAAGGCTCTAGGTCCACCGGTTTAGGCTATGCGTTGCCTGCCCGTCAGCCACGCATTGTATTTCTACCTAGTATTGAGCAGATCTGGTGGCCATATGTGGTCTTCATCAGCAGTTCCGCATCACAATATTATGCTTACCATGTGCATTTGCACGAGTTATTATGAAAAACACAAAAATCACTATAGGTCTGCCTATAATATTTGAAGAGTTCCCTCGATTTCTCCAAGATCCCATCATCAGATCCTGACATGGTGTCAATGGGACCAATGGGAAGGTAAACCCTTTCAAACGAAAAAATAATGTTCCAAATCGGTCCATCCGTTTAGGCGCTATCGGGGCACATACATAAAAAATATATAAAAAAAAACAAACATCCGGACGAATTGTAAACCTCCTCCTTTGGGAAGTCGGTTAAAAACAAACAAAACAACTTGAAACTTATTAATGATTAGATATTCTTCTTAAAAATGATTAATCACATTTTTTTATTAAAAACGTAATTAGTTGTGTTATTATCAGCATGATTATTGCATACAAATTGTGCACGCTTGATGCATCAAACTTCACGCAAATATTGCAGGAATGCTTTTTTTTTGGTATTTCTTATCAGGGTAGTCTGGCAAATAACATGGTACAAATAATTATAAAAATAAGAAAAATGTAAAAAAAATATATAAAAATATATATAATATTTCATGTTAAATATTATATTTCAATTATTATTCCTATTTATTATATGCTTGACTGTCAAAACACACACTATAAACCAAAAATAAACAAATTAAATTATAAAAAATAAATATTAAACATTATGTAAAAAATACAACAGAAA
Organism: Argyresthia albistria; assembly: GCA_963457715.1. Lineage (NCBI taxonomy): Eukaryota > Metazoa > Arthropoda > Insecta > Lepidoptera > Argyresthiidae > Argyresthia > Argyresthia albistria. Next base: position 7,805,906 of record OY735256.1, on the reverse strand, counting down.
TGAGGCAGGGTATTACATACCCGAGACAGCTTTGGGTGTGAATATCCCAGCAGGTACCTCAAGATATCCTGCGATTATGCCACTATGCCCTCCCGCACAACCCTGCCTCCAACTACTCAGAACGCCAGTGCTGCTAAACGCTTATTTAAAGAATTACACAACTTTTTAATTGTGTCCGGGTATGAGATACCCTGCCTCGTGCTCGCCGGGTTAAGACTATGTCATCAATTTCTCAAACCCTAAGTTAGGTATAGACAAGATAGCAATTGTGTCGTGTTAAGTAACTATTCAGAATGGTATAAGCTTTAAAACCTTAGCCCTTATCAAAAAATGGCTGGCATTATTAACAGTGCAAAAAATGGGGAATTCTAAAATAACCTATAAATCAAAGAAATCTCAATTTACATACGACTTTCACTTGGGTCATGTTAAGCTTATTAGATGCATCTAAGGCAGGCCTACCTACCTTCGGTGTCGCTGTGTCGCTTTTGGGACACCCTGTATATTGTAAGTAAGGGTCCATTTTGGTCAGTGTACATAAGGGGGCGGCCTCTTTATGTTGTCCAATACCGTATTCCGGTTTGTTTATAGCCGGCGCGGCGCGTCTCGGCACAGTTCGTCAAGCCAATTTCGTGTGGCCTCAGGAGACGGAGAAGAACACCAATGACAGAAATCCACAAATGTGAGAAAACAGTGGAACAGATAACAATAGACGAAATGATTATATTGTAAGTAAGGGTCTATTTTTCGTGTGGCCTCAGGAGACGGAGAAGAATACCAATGACAGAAATCCACAAATGTGAGAAAACAGTGGAACAGATATCAATAGACATTATTATTAGACGAACGGCTGTTAGAACTGCGCAATGTTTACACAAAACTAGCACTGTTCGCAATTTGCGCGTCAGTTGTAGTAAATTAATAATGACCTTTATTTTCACTTAGATTTTTTCTCAACATAGTAGAATTTGATAATTTCACACAATATTCAACGTAATTTTTGATTCCACTTGTCAAAAAACATGGCTGGCGTCTTTAGCAGCGGCGCACGCACGGCAAATGAAACCAAAAAAAAACAAATGTCAATTCTGGATAGTGGTGTGAAAACCGGTACAAACAAAAAGATCGATCAAAGATGAATCGATTACAAGTATAGAGTAGAGAAAAATTAGAGATCAAACATTTTTGACATCTACACACGTTCAATAATATTGTCAATTTTTCGACATTAAGATAACCAAAAAAAATGGGACGCATTTTTTTTTTATAAACTTGACACTGACATAAGTAATGATGACTTTTTCTACGAGCAATAAATACAGTGCGTTTCAACTACATAATAGTTCCTTTGTCGAAGTCTGCTGTCAAAGATTAAGTACGAAAATGCCATGACCCGGAGAGAATTTAAACTTAAAACAGACTCTACGCACAGTCCATATCGATGTATCGCTTTTCTATGCGACATTATTTATTATGGTAACGGGTTCCTAAAATTGCGGCAATGATTTCGGGATATTACTTCTAAAGGTGATCGCACAGGGTGTCAGCACCGCCGCGCCGCCACCGTACGCGCCGCATTATAGAATTCATTGTATGAAATCATATGAAACCGTACGTTTTACCCTCACCGTACGCGTCTAAGCGTAGATTAATATAAACGGAATGTGTCAACAACAGACTTGACAATTTTATAAAACAGTACGTCGGATACGTACGGCGCCTATTTAATTTATGTGTTCACGCTGAAATCAAACGTCGAAGACATCTTGTTTTAATCTCGGCATCTATCTCTCGGATCAATCCTACTGTTTATTAGACCATGATATAGAACCATATAAAAGATAGAGTAGAGAAAAACTAGAGCAAATTCCTCCTATTCACATTCAATAATATTGTCAATATTCTTAAATAACGAAAGAAAATAAGGTATGTACAGAAGAAGAGTTAAATCATGGCTTTACGTAGAAATAACGTGATATGCAATCTTGCAGATTTGCGTTTTACCGTTCGTTTGAGTTGGTACACATGCATATAAAATAAAGGATCATAACAATAAATTTTATGAAAAAATACTGTATCTTACCACTCATTTGATCACTGTCTGATGCCCCTCCTTCGATTTCGCTTAGAGATGGTTCTTTCGTAATGAGAGATTGTTCATGCTGGAAAAAATACATAAGTACAGTCAATATTATGATATCCCTTAAATGACACGTCGTCGTATTGACGCCGGAGGTAGACTAGAAGGCAGGCGCCTTAGAGCCCTCAGATGCCTCAAATAACATGAACCCAGTCAAACTTCCTTGGTTTTCGAGACTCATGTGTATTGAATATCTTCATATCCAAAACTTTCTAAACTATAAACTATTTCTGTGTCAAGTTGCTATTGGACAACTGTACTTACAAGGCTGCCAACATTCGAGCTGTTGGAGTCTTCCTCATCTGAGCTCAAGGTCAGTATCACAGGCTCTGGGTCTGGCTGCTTGCCTCGCGGCTTACGCACCCGTGCCGGCTTCTTCTCTGGGACAGGCTGAAAGACGTCAGTCAGTGGTGAGAAAATAAAATTGTAAGGGGCGATCTTTCGAGACCCATATAAACAGTCAGATACAGTCTTCCAACGATCTCTTGACACTTGAGTGACGTTTGCAGGGTGGCGCTAGTTCTACGCAACTTAACGCAAACAACCTGTCATCAAACAGACCTTTCATTCCTCATTGGTCATCAAGCATTAGTTTGTTGGAAGTCTATAACTTTATTTGACATTCCAAATACCTGTGAAATGTCAAATCCCTCAAACAGACAGATAAAAGCAATCTGAGGAGTGAAAGATCGGCCTACACTAAGGCCCTGTTTTAATTGTCCTCGATAAACCCTATTGAACAGCTATATCCCATCAAAAACATCCTGTAAAAAATACCAAGTCTCGCAGCTCTGTGATTCTACCGTAAAAAGTTGTGAGATCCATGTTATACCAAGTCGGTTAACTGATTTAGTCCCTACTTAAGGGGCCTTCTGTCTTAAGTTAATACGTAAGATATTTTCATATCTATATTCAAATCTTTTACTTTTTAAATAAAAATATCGACTTGGCCATCGCATGCTTAGTTTGTTTAGTCCTTTACAACCAGGGTCTGCTGGAAGAAATCTCTATTTAGAGATAAGCTGACCTTGGTACATGTTATTTCTGTTTTTATGTCCTGTCATGTATCGTGTAATAAATATATACAAATACGTTATCTATCACACAGAACTAAGAGCCAGAAACCTGGTTTTTCATCAAATTCCTTCCGAATGCATAAAGAAGTGAAAGGTACTGGAATTTAATGGACTGAAAATAACTAGAGCATTAGTAATTTTGTTGCACTAGTCTTCCATTTTCTATTGTTGCCGCTTGTTAAAGGTATACATATATTAGTTTTGGAACCAAGTTTTAATCGTGTAGAACGCAATTATACTCTAAACAACCTAATATAATGTAGATATGATTTCGAAGATACATTGTGCCTTCATGCGATGGCCAAGTCGATATTTTTATTTAAAAAGTAAAAGATTTGAATATAGATATGAAAATATCTTACGTATTAACTTAAGACAGAAGGCCCCTTAAGTAGGGACTAAATCAGTTAACCGACTTGGTATAACATGGATCTCACAACTTTTTACGGTAGAATCACAGAGCTGCGAGACTTGGTATTTTTTACAGGATGTTTTTGATGGGATCTCACTTCTTTTTGTAAAGTTCTACTTTTTAAAATTTGGTACCTTTGGTACTTTTACAATAACAATAAAAAACATAGCGTTAATGTAGGGGTCTCCGTGCTCGTCACAAGTATAAACTTGGAACTCTTCCCAATGTGCTACCACATACTCGACTATAGCAAGTCTAATCTCATACGACGACTCAATATTCTCATACATAGAGAATGACAAAGAATGAAACAAACACGACCCATCGCCAGGTATCCGTACAATCCGGTGTGGGCATGGTTGGTCATTCACATACACTATTTCCGAATCCATTGCGACTACTAGTTCTGGCAAATGTGCTAGATGAACAAATCCAAATAGTTAGTAAATATAATAATTAATGCAGATACAAAAATTATCAACAACTAGTTGAAATCGCTGGCGAGCAACTCCGCTACTTAAGCTAGCGACGGTTTCAAACCATAGCGTGAGTTAAAATACAGGCAGCGCCATCTATCGAGCAATTGGATTAATCTGCTACCACTCCCGTCGCATTAGAACGCAATTTGTTCTATTGATTGAATAGTTTTATTATATTTGAAGCATTTTGTCGGGAATGTACATCATACATATATACAGGGTGTAACAAAAAGGGTTTAACTCCCGGATGTATGTGGTTTGGGACATCATTCTGAGCAACTTTTACTATGGGACCAACTTGATTAGAGCAACTTGATTTTTCACTTCCCCATACATTTCGGTCTGGGCGCTCGGCTGATTTATATGGAGAAGTGAAAAATCAAGTTGCTCTGATCAAGTTGGTCCCATAGTAACCACATACATTCGGGAGTTAAACCCTTTTTGTTACACCCTGTATATAAAATTCTCGTGTCACAGTGTTTGTCTTCGTAGTCTGAGAATCGGCTAACATCTATTTTTCATACCCCTAAGTGTTATAATTATTTATATGGCAAAACAGCGTTTGCCGGGTCAGCTAGTAATATATAATTTAAGCATAATGGTAACCAAAGGAAACGAGGGATGTATGCCTGGACCGTGGTAAGTGGTGGTCCCTGGTGGATGTACGTATCCCTCTTCTAGGTAACAGGCGTGATATTATGTATGTATTACATAATATGTTTATAGAATCTTGTTTGTAAAGGCATATTTTCCTAGGGGCATTCAATGATTCATAAACTGCAAATATAACTTTGTAATCCTATACATATTATATAAGATTACAAAGTTATTGATGCAGATGGGTTTTCTGGAAAACTATAACATAAGCTTGAAATGTTTAAGTTTTCCCTTGATAAGAATACTAATTACTATTTATATCCCAAATTTGAAGGTTCTATGTCTGCTAGAAGTGCCTGGGAGTTTTGATGATCGGTCAGTCAGTGACAAAATGAGGAAACTTTGACATGTTACAATTCTTAAACTACTGGTTCAAATTGAATAAAAAATTTAATATATCGTGTTGATATAAGGCCTAATTAGTAACAGAAAAATCAGGCTTCTTGTTTTATCCACAACGAAGTTTTAGGGGGGTCGAATATGGCCTGAATTGCTTCGAGAAAAGGATGGTACGGCTGTGCTTGCTCGACTTGGTGGTGCACTGCCGTGCACCCAGATAAATGCACCGCTTATAGGTATTACTAGTCATGTAACTAGTCTGTGAATACTTACCGTAGTTTTGTTGTTGAGTGTCTTTACCATGCCCTTCAATAAGTTCAACTTTATTCCACCTTCGCCCATAATACTGCAATAAAAATTATTATTGGAGTGAATTCGGATGAATTGTGATGATGATGACAAATATAAAATAAAGAATCATTTCTATTTGGGATATTACTTGGGCTTTTCCAAACTAGAATGTGCTTTTTCAGGTTCCTTTTTCTTGTCGATCTTTTTACTGGTCATAACCGGAACACTCTTTGGCTCCTCCGTGAAAATACGTTTACATCTGAAAAGAAATGTACATTCGTTATAACTTCTAATACCTATACCTAAATGACGTAGCATGTGACACAATTCACCAGCGATTGAACAGATGATTTGCATAATTTTAATTTGCATTATATTGGTAAAACAAGCGATTCAGCGCATAGATGTGTGGGTTCGTGCGATACGGGTATGATGAGTGTTACATAACATGCTATTTCGACCACAAACTAGCAGTCTCAGACGCACGCACGGACCGAATACTAGCCCTTCCCGAAATGTTTCCCAACCTTCCGCAGATACTGAGGAGTTTTCTGACTGCTGTAAAAACAGAGCATACAAATAGGTCGCTAGAGGACGTGAGATTTGAGGATTACCCTAAGGTCGAATTGATGGAAATGTGTAAGCATGAGCTTGAGACCTTACACAATTCGGACCACAGTATAAATATGGAATGTCGGTCTCAGTCACAGACGATACTATTATTACTGTCTCTCTTACTCTTTGGTAGATCCGCAAATTCAACAACGCCACTGGCGACCTGCCACTGAGCTGTCAGAAAAGAATCCCTTACTGCTCTCAGTGTGGCGTAGTCGTGGGTAATGTGGGTAGTGCTTGTTTACCTCTGGCAGCGGTTGAAGTCGAAGCCGGTGTACCCGCAGGTCTTGCAGAGCGCCAGCTGTCCGTCCACGAAGCGTGGCGGGGGCGACCGCGGCCGCGGCGATGCGGGGCTGCCGCTCACTGCGACACATTACATTTATTACTTTTGTCTGGGTGATAAATATCAAACGCAAAAGCCTCCGTTCGTTCGCCCTACCATCTTGGGCATTCTTACAGTTGGAATACCGTAACAGTCAACTTGTGACTGTTGAATCAGAATAGTTGATTCCGTAAAAAAAATACAGGTAAAATATACAAATATGTTCAGTACCGGGCCTTTGTTTTGGCACGTCGGATCTCGTCTCGCTCTCTCTCTCTCGCAATGTCAAACTCCGAGTATCATACTCGTGGCGCTTCGGGTCCCGTCCCGACGTGCCAAAACAAAGGCCCCGTACTGTACTTAGGCAGAAAGAACAATGCAAATACTTGGTAACCGAGGCATACTTTAGTTTTAAAGAAAAGTTCAATGTAGTATTAACTAAACTATTAACTCACCACCGGTATCAGTGCACGTTGATTTCTCAGGCGTGTGCATCTCACTACTCGTCGCCTGAGATAAGACACTTGGTGAACTACTACTTAAATCACCCACCAACATCTGTGAAAAATAAGTTGTTTTAAATGTTGCACCCCCATACAGGTATACATGTTTTATTGTATTGTAGCCCGTGGATAGAGCTATTGTTACTTACTGGATGGTTTTCTAACATTTCCTCGATACGCGTCGTGGAGCCCACAGATACAAAGTAATCTATCTCGCTGCTCGTATTCTGCATACATTGTATGTGTGTGTCTTCCGAGAAAGGAACATTGACCTGGAAATAACAGTCAGTTATAAAAACCAATCACGATGCCATATGATGAAAAGTCTATCTAGGTATAATTAATTATATGAAATGACTGACCTGTTCTAATACTTCCTGCAGCGTACAACTCTCTTTAGGCAGTGTGAAGGTTATGAGGCGTTGTTCGCCATTTTGCAGGAAAATCAACATTTTGGCCGACTGCGGCTCTGCCGCCTGCTCCGATGACGAGCCGCTAGCCATCTCGTTGTTCTCCACTGAAACTAAACATGCGACGCACTTAATTTATAAAAGGTCATTTAGCAGACACATGCATCACACTACGAAGGTCCATCCGCGTTCGTAATAAGCAAAACTGTAGCCAAATCTATCAATGACGACCACCTCTGTGGCGTAGCGGTTGTGCATCTGCCTACCATGCGAGAGGTCCCTGGTTCGAATCCCGGCTGGGGACAAAAAAAAAAGCCCCCATGTCTTGGATGTTTACATGTTTGTGATGTCGCTGTTTCTGGTTTCCACGACACAGGGTATCCTAGGGCCAGAAGCATGTGCCTGTGTGTAAAAAAAAATGTTATCCACAAACCCCAATAAGTCAGCATTAGCTCAACTGAACCGACAGCGGTCGAGATGGTCCAGAGATCTCTAGCTGTAGCAGTCAGGAATAATGGAGTTGGTAATATTACCGTGTTGCTGCGGCGGCTGCTGCTGCAGCTGCTGCGCCTGCATGGGCGGCACTCGCTGCACCGGCCGCTGCCCTTCCTTGCTGCGAACCAGCGTCTGGCGCCCGGTCTCCCTGCGGAATAACGGATACGTCAATAAAACGCTAGTGAAAGTGACTGAGAGACAACATACAGCCGTAAACCGTTGGACCTGGAGTGGTGTAACTTTGTACAGGGGTTTTCTTATGTAGGGTAGGGCAGCATTAAGAAGGGATTTGGCGAAATTCATCCCCTAATGCCCTAATGGATGGGTGGGGGGCTAACAGTTTGCACAAAAATTCAAAACTACTTGACTTAATGGCCTGTTTGCATTGGTCAAGGACAGTGGAGA